>ML285761.1:4598-118385 GCA_005239495.1 Nicotiana undulata
CCATATCCCCCCCCCCCTTTAGGGGAGTACTAAGATTTAGAGCTACGACGATATACCTATAGATGTTTTACCCCTTCATCTTTAGCATCGTTTTACATCATCGATGATCCTTACTCGCCTTGTGGTAATCCTTTTGTACCAAGGATAACAACATTCCTTACTCACAAGAGTGACGCCTAGTGTAACTGGCACACATAGTCCCTTAAGCTTACTTTGCTCACACTGCTTTCTTTAGGTAAGTGTCTTCCTGAATGACCTTTATCTAAATTTCTTATGAATCTTCTTCTGTTGTCCATTCTATTATTGCCGGAACGCAATATGAAATTCTCATGATGTCGACCACTATCAAATCACTCAGCCCCTAATTCAGGTTTAGTTTACCTTGTTCACCCGCCCATACTGATTTGTATTATTCTGGGATCTAACTTTTTCCTTCTGGTAATCATGTTAGAGTCACTAATTTATCCCTCGAAATGAGGGTGTGATGTTATGACCTATACTCTTTTTTTGCCTCAAGGCCTGTTACCTATCGTTTTCCCTTCACTTGACTATAGACTCTGTAATACTATCATTTTTTTAATCTACCGTTGTCATCCATGTACCATATTTCACTCATACTGCTTCATTAACTCTCTTCTTATTTTCCTGCGAACATTTCTGTCTATCACCTTATTCTAAAAATTCATACAAAACATTCTTTTGATTTTAGCCCCTCTTGCTCCATCCATTAGCTCCTTGAATTGCCTAACATTCTCTTTCTACTAGGGATGGGAGCCACACTTAGGTAATATTTATCCCTTCCAAGCTTCCAATGTTTATTTTTTTAGTACTCATATCTAGCTGTACTATTTTAGGGGGAACCATCGAGTTGTCTCCGAAGGAGATCCATTGCCATGTTTGTACTATCTCTCGGAGATGTCAACTAACTCAACCAATCCATCCACTATTTTGGGTTGTTCTATCCCCAATCGGACCCTGATAATGCGTCCTTCTCTTAAACTATGTCTGTTAGCTCCCATTGGGCATAACTGATATTGGTGTGGCCGATTATACATACTTTTTTCATTGTTGAAGGTAACTCAAAATTTTTATATCTCCTTTCCTAAATGTTAAATAAGGTTAATCTTATTAACTGGGTACCCCATACACTTCTTCACCTTGCTTCTTTTACTTGCTGAAACTCGTGTCTAACTTCTGATCATGTTATTCCTTTTTACCGTAAGAGTAGATAAGTATTATTTCCTTAAAGATCCTAATCAAGAACCTTACACCTCTTATTACACGCATAATCTGCTGAAGATCTCACATTTACTCATCATAAGCAAGATGCAAAATTGAGTTCCTCTAACTCAACACTTCCAGAGCTATATCGACCGTCTTTCTAAATATAGGCATCGTCTTATTACGAGTAGAAGTTCGGGATTTGAATCCTTATAAGTGAGCTGTACCACACGATCTAGACTAAGAAGAAAGCGTAACACTCCTAAATGCCCTGTAACCTCCTGCTTATAAGTGTGGTGCACGACACACCCATAAACAAGACTCTACTAGACACGGCTTGCAGACTCCGTAAGACATAACTGCTCTGATACCACTTTTGTCACGACCCAAACTGAGGGCCGCGACGGGCACCCGATACCTTACTCAACCGAGTACCAATGTAACATATCTTTCTCATTACATCATCATATACTCGTGACATACGGGCCTAATAGGCCAACATAATCATTTATAAATTTTAAACATAGGCCGACAAGGCCATACAACTATTCGCATACATGACATCTGTCTACAAGCCTCTAAGAGTACATAAGTATCATAAAGTTCGGGACTGAGCCCCGCCTTACCAATCAATACATCTCCTAATTATACTGACCAAATAAGCAACTCCAGAGCAAATGGAGCGCACCAACATCTTCCGCTGAGCTGATAGACGACTTGGAGGGCTCTCGACCTGTCTATCAGGACTTGCGGGCATGAAACGCAGCGTCCCCAAGCAAAAGGTTTGTCAGTACGAATAATGTACCGAGTATGTAAGGCAGTATACTGAAAGCTGAAACTGAACTGATAATATAATAATTGCAGGTAGCTGGAAGTCAAAGATAATCTACTGATATGCTTACCTGACTGACTCAATTATCTCAATATAATAAGTAAATAGTTGACCGTCCCTATCAGGCTCAGTAAATATATATATAACTGCTCTGCCATAGTAGGCACTCTTATAGGCGCTCGGCCATAGTAGGTTCGGTATATAACTTACCATCTGATTAGAGGTTGCCCAATAGGGGCCTGCCCATCGATTATAGCTCGATGGTAAAGAAAATAATGTAATAGTGTATGTATAGATTCTCTGCTCTCTTGACTGGAATAAAACAATACTCAATTGAATATGAAGTCCTGATAAGGGAGAATATTGTAACTTATGAGACTAGGAATTGTACATAAGATTCAGGAATATGAATTTTTCTATATATCTCGTTATCAAACACATGTAATTACGGGATCATACCAAAATTAAGGAAGGGCTTAGCCTTAACATACCTAGGGTAGGGAAAACTTTGTATAATATTCTTGGTGAAGATTGCACCGTACTCTTTTATAACCGCAAATATTTACGTTGCTAAAGCTTTAACAATTGCTCGTTGGATTGGTTGAAGAATTTGTTGTTTAATGAAGTATTCAGGAATGTCGAGCCGTTAATCAATATCTGAACACGAACAAAAAATCTCCCAAATCTATTATACCACAAGAATACAATCTGGAACTCAAGTTTATAAAACCCAGCTACACACATTCTTGATTAAACATGAGTTTAACAACCATACTACAGAATCTCCATCTTAGAATTCATGTACATCTTATCCTTTCTAAGTTATCCCAAGATTACTCCTTTATCATCAAATACTATCATAGGAAAAGAAACAAGAAAACAATCTGGAGGTTAAAGTGTTTTGAAAATGAAAATGTTAACACTTCTAAGAAATGGAAAATGAAAAAACGTTAACACTTTTCAGAAGGTGGGTAACGTTCCTACTTCTTTGATTATGGAGTCTTTTTTTTAATGGAAATGTTTTCTTGTTTATTTCAAATTACTACACTGAAAGGTGTTCCCAAGATAAGGCATTAGGTTGCCATCTCTCAAATGACTTTAAGAGTCATTGTTTTGGTAGGAAGGGCTGCCACGTGTGGGGTGGCAAGATTATCTTGAAATCTTAAATTAATTAGTTAGGTAATATCCCGCTACCCGATAATTAACCAATTACTCACGTAATTAAAATTTATCTTAAATTATTTAAAATTCTACTTATTTTTAATACAATTTATATATCTTACTATCATGGACATATGGTACCTTGTATGGTACTAGTCTGTAAATATCGGGTATTATTGCTTGGCCCGTATTTTATCCCAAATTGGTCACTGGAACTCGTTTTCTTTAATTTGTAAACCCTTTCTCCTTCATGACACTTACTTAACACTTGTTATAATTAGCGTAAATATGTTAACCTCCAGATAATATCATCCCCGAGTCTACGTTGATTAACTGAAGACGAAACTTTTTAATGTACAAAAATGCGGAATGTAACACCTTATTTCCGAGCTTCCATTAATTTATTTATGGCGCACTTTCACGTACGAAAACATGGGGTGTAACAGGTGTCTCGCTTGATGTTCCAGAATAACACAAGGAAATCTATAGTGCAAGGAAGTTGAAGGAAGGCTGCGAGCAGTATAAATGGATATGTATGGCTCGGAAGCTAAAGTATGGTAGAGCGACAAGATTGTAGGAAGGCAGGAGTAAGGATAAGAAAGGGCAAGTGAGAAGGTGACGAGAATGGATAAGCCCTCGGGATTAAGATCACGAAAATGAAACCGAGCTGATGGATTCTTTAAGTTATATAAAGCTCAGTATTGCCTGAATGAGCTCAAAGGAGTCTATGACTAGTAGCATTTAGAAGAGATAAATGTTGTCCTGGTAGTGAAATAAGGGTGTTATTGCGATAGATAAAGGATGACGTTTGGGCCTTAGATTGAGTAATGAATCAAAAAAGATTTCATGAATTGTACGAGATTAAACTACCCATGTGAGGTGAGTCATGGAAGTATAGTATCACCCCTAGGTGGATCAATCTAGTTACTACATATGCCCCCGATGAGACGCGAGCCCTAGACGCGGTGTTACATAACAGATCAAGTTATCAATGGTAAATGATGGATCAACATTAGGGTGAATCAACAATAGATGGATAAAAGTTCAACAGTATGAGATGATATTAGACCACCAGTCTTAAGGATAAGCAACGAGAGTAAACTGGAGTTGGTTGCAGACCTCAGTATTGATAAATTGAAGTAAGAGTTATGGTATAGTATGACCTACGTAGATGCAGTAAAGTCGTACGAATGGATAACCATGTCTATAAAATAAGATATAGCAATATTCGCAAGTTCTACAAAGTACCGAGCGAAGAACTTCGGTATAACTATAGATTCCCAGAGAGACATCTTATTAAGCTATGTATATGCTTACAAAGTAAGGCCTAGAGATTAGCTAAAAGCGGGATGAGAAAAAAGGAGAGAAGAGTCGTATAGGCCCACTTACAAGGTCAATATCGTAGAGGTTGCATGATAGAAGGTAGCAACAGTTACGAGATTGGAAGGATTTCGATCACAAGTCATGATATGGGAAAGAGGCCTAAAAGGGGGAATGCCCTGGACTTTGGATTTATTACCAGGACACTTTCCTAGATGTCAAGGAGAGTACTAAAGTATTCGCAAGAGCCCTAGGGTATGAAAATGATAAGTGCATTAGTCAACATTCGAGGACGAATGTTTCAAAGGGGGGAATGATGTTACATCCTTCATTTTTGTATGTTAAAGTTTTGTCTTCAGTTAATTGACGTAGACTCGGGGATGATATTGTCTTGAGATTATAATAATTATGCTATTTCAAACAAGTGATGAGTAAATTTGTGGAGGTGAGAGGGGAAGCAAGTTAAAGAAAATAAATTTTCGTCCATGTTTGGCATGTAGGGATAAAATACCGGTCGAGCGTTAATACTCGATATTTATGGTCTAGTACCATAGAAGGTACCACATGACAGTAATAGCAAGGTGTACAAATGATATTAAAAGTGAGTAGTATTTTAAGTAATTTGAAACAATTCTTAATTATGGAGGTAATTGGTTAATTATTGGATAATGGGAGATTATCAAATTAACCATGAGATTAGTGGTTAATTAACGGTGATTTTGGATAAGGATTGGACCACAAAAATGTGGCAGCCCTTGAATTTGGCAATAAAAGCCATTACATGACTCATAAGATACACGGCAAGGTGTCTCCTTATTAGAATATTTAGCAAGATTTGCTTAGCTTTAAACGTTGAACGTGAATCATACAAAATTCTTTGTGTAAGTGGGTTATACAAAATGCAAAAATAAAAAGAAATCTTATCTTGAATAAGTATCGAGAATCCAATACGTAAGTGGGTGAGACAAATGCAAGGAGATATTATGTTGAATAAATGCCAAAGTTCATTCGGCAAACAATTTATGCAGAATACAAAGCCAAGGACGATAGTCACTCCATATTATACTAGCAACGGGATTTTTCGATTCTAAGAGAGTACGGTGTAATCCTTCTCTAGAATATCACATGGATTTTTCTCTACTCCAGATATGTTAAGGCTAAGCTCTTCCTTCATTTTGCATGATCATATAATTATACGAGTTTGATAACGAGGCATAAAGAAAAATTCATACTCCGAAATTTATATACATTATCCTAGTCTCATAAGTTACTGTATTTTCCCTTATCGGGACTTCATATTCAATTGAGTACTGTCTTTTTCTAGTCAAGAGAGCATAGAGTCTATATATACAGTATTACAGTATTTTCACTACCATCGAGCTATAATCGATGGACAGGACATTTTTGGGAAACCTCAGATCAGATGGTAAGTTATATACCGAGCATCTTGTGGATGAGCGCCTATGAGCGAGCCCAGTTGGTCGAGATATAGAGTCTAGTATGGCTGAGGGCCTATGAGCGAGCCTACTATGGCGGAGCAGTTATATATATATATACTGAGCCTTATAGGGTCAGACAAATATTTTTCCTACTATGTTGAGGGAGTTAAGTCAGTATCAACAGGTAAGCATACCTTCACATTATCTTTGACTTCCAGTGCTTTCATTTATTATATTATCAGTTCAGTTTCATCTTTCAGTATATTGCCTTACGTACTCAGTATATTATTTCGTATTGACGTCCTATTTCTGGGGGCGCTGCATTTCATGGATGCAGGTTGAGAAAGACAGACGGGTAGACCTCCTCATTAAGTGTTGCCCGAGTTCAGCTTGATCAATAAGCTCCAAGACTTTCGGAGTTGCCGGTTCTAGAGATTTATGTAAATCTTGTGTATATATGTAAATATGTTATGAGTAGGTCGGGGTGCTGTTCTGATCACAGTATATCCACCAGTAGAGGCTTGTAGACATATCCTGTCAGTTAGTGCAGTATGTTGGGCTGGTAGGCCTTTTATGTATATTTAGTTGGTTTGCCAGTTGTAGTAGTTATGACGGCCTTGTCGGCCCAGCTTTATGTTGATAGTTAGTCAGCACTTGCAGTTGTCTTGCAATGTGGCCCATGGCCAAAGTATGACATTACATGTTCAAAGTTCCTTAGTGGCAAGTTGGTACACAAGGTTAGGTGAGGCACCGGGTGCCGGTAATCCCCCCCCCCCCCCCCCCCCCCCAGGTTTGGGGCGTGACATCCTTCTTCTTTGATCTTTCCAGACTTATAGTGTTAGCATCTTCCCCTCTACAATCATCGGGGATATCATGTATAACATGTGCCTCAAGGACTGGGGTAGCTGATGTCTTAGAAGCATGGCTAGCACTCTCCAACTCCTCTGAGGTGCTGTGAAATGAAGAAGGTTCATCCCTAAGCTAGTATCATACATGTGGCTTCGACTGTGTCGCCGTCTGCGCCTCCTCAACATAGGGTGAGTTGACCTCTAACACCTTACTAGAAGAGACATATGATATAGACTCGAAGAGGTTTCCACATCTCCCTCTATCGGTTGTTGTATTCTTCCTGGTTGTATTAGGCTGGCCAAGGGCCAAGGTACCTTTACCTCGACCCCGAAAAGATTCACCTCTACCCTTTGAAGTGTCGCCTCATCCTCTTGACTGAACCATTGTCTGTATCAATCCTAAGAAGATCTCTTAATTGCAATTCATTATTCAACACATAAGGGACTCATGTAGGTAAGGGAGAAACACATGGACACAGTGGGGGGTTATGAAGTTAATACATGTTTGCAGGATAAGGGATCTGCGGTCCGCATAATTTGATGTGCAGCCGCAGAAGGAACTTGTGTTCCACAAATTTTTATTGTGCGGCCGTAGAAAGGAAGTGAGGTCTGGACATTTTAGCTTGTGGTCGCACCTCTGGGTCCCAAAAAGGTTAACTCTCTAATGACAGAGAAATGGCCAATGTGTAGTCGCAAGGTGAAATCTATGGTCCGCGTATTTTAACTTGCGGTCGCAGATTTCAAAAAGTCACAAGCATACAATATTTTCAACTTAGATTTTTCAATTTCTTACACAAATAGACATGGCACCATTGTAAAAACATGAAATTACACGAATCCAACCCCACTAGAGCATGTATCATAGTTACCTAGTCCAGATCTACCCCACACGGAGACATAATGGAACTCTTATTGCATATGGCCTATAAAAGAACTAAAAATCTACAAATTAAACTAACACAAAAAGTTAACATGAAACTGAAGCATACCGGATAGACTAAATGTAATAGGTGACTAATCGAGGTGGTTGTGTGTGTGAATAGTTGAAATCTCCAAGATAAATTAACAGAGCAACATTGTTTTGGTCAAAGATGAAAAAGTGTCTAATGAAGCGTATTGTTCTATTCATACCATCTTTTGATAAGGGAAAGAAAGGCGAGCACGACCGCCAATTTTCATGTGCGGTACGCACTCTTTAAACTGGGGGATTCATTGTAGAACTCCATCTACGGTCCGCACATTTTCAAGTGCGGCCGTACATTTCACGTACAGTCGCTGATCAACCACAACATTGGCAAGCTTAAACTTCAAAGAGTTGGTATTGTTGACAGCTAAAATGTGCGGTACGCAATAGAAATGTGCGGCGACAATGCGCTTTTGCTATGGAATATAGAAATACACGGACCGCAAAAATAAAGTGTGGTCCGCACAATTTCGAACACTTAGCCATATTTTTGTCAACCTTTCTTGTAAGTCACACTCATTTATATAGCATTAAAATCAAGTTAAAACACGAATAACACCTAACTACAAAAGCAAAAGGAAAAGAAACTTGGGTCGCCTCCAAAAAAATGCCTAATTTAATGTCGCGACACGATGCAAAATACCTTCAAGTGAGACGAATGACCGCCACCACGTGGCTATCTCCAAATTTTACCAAGTACTGTTTCACTTAGTGACCATTGACTCAGAATACTTCATTGTTTTTGTTCTTCAAGTCTAATGCACAAAAAGGTGCCACACCCACAATTTCAAAAGGACCTCTCCACTTGGATTTTAGCTTCCCGGGAAACATTTGCAACCTTGAGTTCAACAACAATACAAGATCTCCCACCTTGAACTCTTTTTTCCAAATGTATTTTTCATGAAGATATTTCATCTTTGCTTTGTACAAGGAAGAACTCGCATACGCATGGTACCAGAACTCATCTAGTTCATCCAAATTTTCAACCCTCAAGTTAGCAACTACATCCCAATTAAGATTCAACTTTTTTAGAGACCACATTGTCTTACGCTCTAGTTCCACCGGAAGATGACAAGCGTGTCCGAACTCCAACCAGTATGGTGACATTCAGATAGGTGTTTTCTAAGCCATCTGATAAGCCCGTAATGCATCATCAATCTTCTTGGACCAGTTCATCCGATTAGCTTCACCATTTTGGACAAGATACTCTTTCTCTCCCGGTTGGAATCTTCCACTTTCCCACTAGCTTGTGGGTGATAAGGAGTCGTGATTTTGTGAGTAACACCATACTAGCCAAGCAAAGTGTCGAAAACCTTGTTCCCCATCGCTTATAGTTGCACGTGAAGTACCAAACCTTGCGAGAATATTGTTCTTCACGAATGCCACTACACTTCTTGCCTCGTTGTTGGGTAAAGCAACGACCTCAACCCATTTGGACACATAATTCACCGCGACAAAGATGTAGGTGTTTTCACAAGAACTCATAAAAGGGCCCATGAAGTCAATGCCCCACACACAGAAAATATCAATCTCCAAAATGGCTGTGAAAGGAATTTCATTGCGGGATGTTAACATTCATCACATCTTTTCACTAACAATTGCATCCTTCTAAAGAGTGGTCCATTAGAAACTGCAACTAAGCACTTTGGCCGCCAGTCTTTCCCCACCATGATGACCACCATAGACCGAAGAATGACAAGTCCTAAGAATATCACCTTGCTCTTCTTCCAGTACACACCTCCTAATCAACATATCCGTACAAATCCGGAAAAATGTATGGTTCATCCCAATAATAATCTTGACAATCCGTTTGAGATTCTTCTTTTGGCTTGAAGAGAACTCATCTGGAATGATTCCACACACAAGAAAATTTGTTAGGTCTGCGAACCATGGTACATCTTTCATTGAAATTGCCTAGATCTTCTCATCGGGGAAGAAGTCATTAATTTCAAGGCCATCATGCAGCCTCCCCTCCTCCTCCAAACAAGATAAGTGGTCCGCCACTTGGTTTGCACTACCTTTCCTATCTCGGATGTCAGTATCAAATTCTTGTAACAAGAGTACTTTTCTCATCAACCGAGCTTTGGAGTCCTTTTTATCATAAGTTAACGAAGCGTCGCATGATCCGTGTGGACAATAACTTTTGCACCTATCATGTATGGGCATAACTTCTCAAATGCCAACACAATCTCTTTCGCCATTACGGTATAATTGACTTTGGAACTATTCATGGTCTTGCTAGCATAGTATACCAGATGGAAAATCTTGTTGATACGTTGCCCCAAAAAAGCCCCAACTGCTACGTCACTTGCATCGCACATGAGTTTAAAAGGCGCACTCCAATTTTGAGCGGTGATGATGGGAGTAGTTGTCAACTTGAGCTTCAACAATTCAAAAGCTCTCACGCAATCAACATTTAAATTAAACTTAACATCCAACTCAAGAAGCTTACATAATGGGTTCACCACCTTAGAGAAATCTTTGATAAAGCGCCGGTAAAAACCCTTCACCGAAGTAGGGGTGGAAGCTTAGAAATCACTTCAATCTTTGCCTTGTCAACTTCAATTCCATTCCATGAGATTTTGTGGCAAAGGAAAACATATTCCTTGACCATGAAATGGAATTTCTCCCAATTGAGAAGCGAATTTGTTTCATCACATCAAGCCAACACTTTGTCCAAATTTGCCAACCAATCTTTAAAAGAATCTTCAACCACCGAGAAGTCATCCATAACTACTTCAAGGTAGTCCTCCAATATGTCCGTAAAAATAGCCACCACACACCTTTGAAATTTTGCGAGTGCATTACACAAATCAAATGGCATCTGCCTGAAAGAAAAAGTACCATAGGGACATGTAAAGATTGTTTTCTCTTGATCTTCCAGAGCAATGAGAATTTGGTTGCAGGTCGAGTACCAATCAAGAAAATAATAGAAAGCACGACCGACCAATCTATCGAGCGTTTGACCTAGGAACGGAAGTGGAAAGTGATCCTTCCTTGTGACTTTGTTGAGCTTGCGATAATCCATACACACTCTCCAACCGGTCACCGTTCTTGTGGGAATAAACTCATTATTGTAATTTGCGAGCACCGTCATGCCCCCTTTCTTTGGGACACATATAACCGGAGAATTCCATGAAAAACCTGAGATGGGGTAGACAACCCCGGCATCCAACCACTTGATAATCTCTTTCTTGACCACTTCTTGCATACACTCATTGAGTCTCCTTTGATGTTCAATATATGGTTTGACTACATCCTCCAATATGATCTTATGCATGCAAAGGGCGGGACTTATCCCCCGAATATCCTCCAAGGTCCACCCAATAGCATTCATCCTCTTTTGTAGCACCGCCTATGTGGAATCTACCTACACTTTTGTCAAACAAGAGGAAAGAATAACCGGTAAAGTAGAAAAAAGGGCTAAGTGATTCATACCGAAGATGTGGAGTTAATGACTTCTATTCCAAGATAGGTAGCTCTTTAATCGAAGGCTTTGTAGGAGGAGGAGTCCTATTTTCATGATCCAAGGACATTTTCGTGATGTATAGTTATAAGACCATATTCTATGCAAAGAGTTCACACATTCCATGAAGTCATCCATCTCGTTATCATCAAAGTTGAGAAAAACGGCCTCCAACATTTCACCAACATTGATTGTAGCACTTGTTTCATCCACAATAACATCGGTCACCAAATCGACAAAAGAACATACATCATTGCTATTTTGTTGTCGCATGGATTTACACACTGGAATACCACTTTTTCATCACCAACCCAAGAAGTGAGTTCTCCTACTTCAACATCACAAATAGCCTTACCCGTGGCAAGGAAAGGTCTCCCAAGAATAATTGGCACTTCATAATCAATCTCACAATCTAGAATGACATAATCCACTGGGATAATGAATTTATCAACACAAACCAAAACATATTCAATCACACCCAATGGCCCTTTTATGGTACGATTGGCCATTTCTAATCTAATATAGGTGGGTTTTGGTTTTCCAATTCCCAAAGTCTTGAAAATCAAATAAAACATCAAATTGTACAAGGGATCATGAAAGTACCGGGATCCTCCAACTTAGGAGACATGAATGAACAATTTCACTCACTTGTTAAGTGACTTTTATTGTCTCAAAATTAATTTACTGCTTCTTTGTCACAAGATCCTTCATAAACTTTGCATAACCAAGCATTTGTTCCAAAGCTTCAACTAATGGCACATTGATTGAAAGACTCTTCATCATTTGAATGTATTTCTTGAATTGATTCTCACCATTTTTTCTTTGCAAGTCTTTTAGGGTATAAAGGTGTAGGCTTAGGCAATTATGCCTTAGCCTTTTGCACTGCCGACTCAGGTATGTCAATATTGTGTTCCATATACGAGTTCACCTCCTCTTGAGTCTCTTGCACACTATCATCAATATCACTCTGAACTTCCTATTGGTTGTACCAAATTGCTTGGGACCTCTTGTTCTTGCGTCACTTGATCATCATCAACAAGTTTCCTTCCACATGAGGTGGGTGCATTCTCGCCTCTTTCACTTCCTTTGGTAACCGCCATGGCATGCCCCGTATTGTTACCATCCTTTGGGTTTACCACCATGTCACTTGGTAGTACCCCCTTAAGACAAGAATTTAGAGCTTGATATATTTGTCTCATTTGAACTTCTAGGTTGCGGATTGATGTGTTGAGTGAGAAAAGTTGGGCATCCGAATCAACATTCTTTTCCATCATTCTCTAGAACATACTTTCAATACGTCCCATCTCATTGTTTGAAGAACTTTCACCATGGGTAGGATAAGGAGGAGGGTTGCTCGGTTGTTGGTACATTAGGGGCCTTTGAAACCCGACCCTCATTTGCCTAGATTGTTGCCTCCCCAATTTTCGTCGTTGTTTCCACTCCAATTTTCTTGATTGTTGTTGTTGTTCCAATTTATTTGATTGTTGTTTCCACTCCAATTTCCTTGATTATTATAATTCCAAGTACCTTAATTGGTTTATGGTTGCCATTGTTGTTGGCTAGGGCCTTGGAAGTTGTTTCTTTGCCCTTGAAGATTATTCACTTATTGCACTTCCTCTTCTTGATCATTATAGGAAATCATCTTGCTCAAATTCGCCATCTTCTTGCACATAGTTCTCCACTCGAGTGTGCGCTTATGGACCCTTGGTCCTCCACTATTTGACCATCATACTCACACCCTCCATAACATTGACTTGCTTAGGAGATTGCTCTTGGTTTAGTTGAGCTTTTGATAGTTAAGTCAAGGTAGTTGTCAATTCGGCAATGTCTTGCCCATGGTCTTGCAATTCTTTGTGAATCATATTCGGATCACCATGTGGAACATTGGCCCGGGATCGCCAAACCAACGACGTTTCTGCTATCTAATCCAAAATCTCACACGCCTCCACATAAAGCGTAGGCGTAAAGTTCTCACTGTCTAATTGATTCACTACACATTGGTTAGTTGTATTAATCACACGACATAAGGTTTATTGAATCATATTTTCCATCACATCGTTGTTGGGACATTTCTTGACCGTTGTTCTATAGCGTTCCCATACCTCGTGTAGCAGTTCATTTGGCTCTTGCTTGAATGCCAAAATCCCATCTCCAAGTCTAGCCATGTTCCCGGGAGACAAAAACTTAGCCACGAATATTTTTGCCAACTCATCCCAAGTGTGAATTGAATGGTTCGGCAGTCATTCCAACCAATCTAAATCTATCCCTTGCAAAGATAAAGGAAATAGCCTTAGCCTCAATGCATCCTCAGAGACATTATTTTGCTTGCTCCCCCATCATGTATCCACAAAACCCTTCAAATGTTTGTAAGCATTTTGTGTTGAAGCACCGGAAAAGAAACCACGCTGCTCAAGCAAAGTGAGAATCATATTGGTGATTTGGAAGTTGTTCTGGTTTAGAGACTCTCTTAATGGAGGTGGGGATGTAACGGGAACATTTTCATGAAGTACCTGGCCTCTTCGATTAGCTTGTGGCTCATGAGGTACCTCTTCAACTTGCTCCTGCTTGCTGTCCAATTCCGCAAAAGCAAATTTCCGAGCTCATTGTTTGCCATGGTTGTACCTAAAAATTCTCACACAAGTTAGTAACACAGAAGTAAAAGAACATATTCCAAACACAAACCCAAATATATAGCTAACACCATTTCAACTCCCCTACAATGGTACCAAAAATTTATCCACGTCCAATCTGTACCCAATGGTGAGTGGAAATGATCGTTGGAAGAATAGTACCCAACATTATTCATGGTCAATTTCCACATGGAGTTTAATATAGGCGTTAGTGGTATACACTAGACGAAAGCAAATGGAACAACTAGATTGCGCTTCCAAACAAAGATTTTTTATTTCTAATTCTAGTTTTACTCTACTAATATTAAGCTAAGAGAGTAAACTAGAAAGCGAATGATTGTCTTTTGTGTTTTTCTAAATAGTTAATAAGCCTAGGGATGTGACCTTAACATAGGTGTTCGCCTAATGGGTTAAATATGTTAATACTTGTTTTGTTGATCGGGGCGTATTATAGCTCTCAACTTTAGGTTACCCACTCAATCCTCTCGGTCATAGAGTGATTTTGCCCGATTTGGCTCTCTCAAGCCCAAATGGGTATCAACCTAAATAGTTGATATGATCCCAAGTCGGGTTCTAACTGTCTCTAGTTTAAACTCTTTAGTTAGGCTAATCAAACCCTCATTTAGCCCAATTCCTTGTTCCCAAAGTTATCCTAGACTCGGTCCCTCTTTCTCATGTAAAGACCAAGTCAAAAATGCATGAATCAATGTTTGCAACCATTAATTATATAACTAAAGCATAAACTAGGCTAAATAATTGACACCCAATAAAAACTAAGCATTAAATTAAATACCTATAAGGTTTACACACTTGGGTTGAGTCACAACCCTTGTAAGAATCTAGATACTCATAGTGAAAAATGAAAAAAAAAAAAAACAAGAAGAAATACTAATTAAACTCATAACTAAAACTAAAATGATAAAAAAATGATGTTTAAATCCCAAAATAGTCTGAAATTTCCTAAACAAGAATAATCCAACAGTTACAACAACTTAAACTTTGAAACTTGACCTAAAATTGTGATTCTTGTCTATTTATAGTTGCCCAAAATTAACTGTAAAAAATGCCCCTCAGGAGGTTCTGCGATTGCACAATTCTATGGGCGGCCCAAATTGCTTCAACTTGTAGGGTCTTGGATTCTATAGGTGCACAATATGGTGTGTTGTTGCAAGTCAGCTTCTGTGGCCGCACAATTATTGTGCGGACCGCACTTCAGGCAAGGCTTCAAGTCTTGTCATCTGCACACTCTCTGAACATTTGATTTTCTGTCAGTGCACACCTTGTTTTGCGGAAGCACAAATCATATGTTGTCCTCACATATGCCAAAACTCTAGTGGGCTGATTCACTTGTTCTACGGCCGCAGAGGGACTTCTGATGTACGCACTTTCTTCTACTGCCACAGAAATTGTTATGCTAACCGCATTTTTTATGTTATGCACCCCTTCTTGCCTTGTGAGTTGGAACATTCCTTTATGAGTTGGATTTCATCATGAGAGCCCAATCTTCCAACATTCCTGCAATTTGCACAGTCTTATTAGTTTTGGGAACATATATCAATACTTTCAAACTAAAACAAAAGCAAAAAGTTGCTAATAAGTTGTCAAAATCCACACTCAACAATGTGAACTGCCGAGGTTTCACTTTCCTGTAAAATTCGTTTCCCATCCTATTTTGATATAGCTGACCATGGAAAATGGCATCCATCGTCTTTTAATCAATGAGCATGAGTCGTTCTTGCCTGACACGTACCCATTTTACATCGTCCAACTTGGATTTTTGGATAATATTTAAAGATTGTATTCGACCTCTGCTGATATTACAACATTAGTACCATATACCATCATGTATGACGTTTCCCCGGTAGATGTCCACATGTTAGTGCGATAACCAAGCAGGGAAAATTATAAATTCTCATGCCATTGCCTGTGATTGTCCACTATCTTTTGTAAGATCCTCTTTATGTTCTTGTTGGCTGCTTTAACTGCTCTGTTCATATGTGGCTTGTATGCTATGGGATTATGATGGACAATTTTGAACTTCTCGCAAATTTTCCTCATGAGAACGTTGTTGAGATTGGATTCATTATCAGTTATGATTGACTTTGGAATCCTGAATTGTGTAGATTCTGTTGTTTCGGATGAAATCTGCCACCACCTTCTTTATAACAGCCTTGCATGTGGAAAGTTTGACCCATTTAGTGAATTAATCGATGGCCACCGAGAAGAAATGATGTCTATTAGATGCGGCTAACTCTGTGGGTCCAATTACATCCATGCCCCATACGGCGAACGGTCAAGGAAAACTCATTACGTTTAAGTCATTTGGTGGAACCCGGATGAAATCCCTGTGAATCTGATACTGGTAAAATTTCCACACAAAGGGAATGTTGTCCTTTTCCATAATCATCCAAAAGTATCTAGCTCTTAGAACCTTCCTGGCTAAAGTGAAACAGTTCATGTGAGGCCCATCCGATCCTGCATGTATTTCTTCCAATAATTTTGTTGCTTCAGCAGCATCTACACACCTTAACAAACCCATGTCTTGGGTCCTCCTACACATGACTTTCCCATTAAGGAAAAAGTCATTTTCAAGTTTTCTCAATGCTCGCTTCTGACTGGTAGTGGAACTTTTCTTATATTCTCTTGCCTCAAGGAATCTCTTGATGTAATAATACCAAGGCTTTCCATTTGGTTCTTCATCTACATAATAGCAGTACACATGTTGATCCTGGATTTCTACTTCTATAGGGTTGATGTAATTCTCCTCTGGGTGTTGAATCATGGAAGACAATGTTGCAATAGCATCGGCAAACTCATTCTGGATTTTGGGAACATATTTGAACTCGATCTTGGTGAACTTATTACACAATTATTTTACAAAATGCAAGTACGAAAGGATCTTAACGTTCTTGGTGGTATATTTTCTTTGGACCTTGTGGCTCAACAAATCAAACTCTCCTATGACCAAAAGTTCCTTGATGATCATGTCGACCGCCATCCTGATCCCAAGGATGCATGCTTCGTATTACGCCATATTATTTGTACAGGGGAACTTTATCTTTACTTAAATAGGATAATGTTTTCCTGACTCAGAGACTGTATCTGCCTCGATTCCTACTCCCTTGAAATTTGCAGCTCCATCAAAAAATATCCTCCATCATGGGCATGACTTTGAAATGTCTTCCCCAGTGAAACAATTTTATCCCCTTCATGGTGACGATGAAACAATTTTCTTGCGGGAATTCTCAATGCGCACTTCGCAGGGTTCAAGTTCAAATTGTACCTTCTCAACCATTCAAAGAACTTCCTCATGTCATTCAAATGATCCGCACTCTTCCATGACTTGAAGATGACGTCATCCACATATACTTCCATCTCCTTGTGGATCATGTCGTGAAAAAGGGTCGTCTTGACTATGCAATTGATATGAGTCCAAGTGAGATTATCCCTATCTATAGTTCAAATCCTTTAATCAAACTAGTCAAAACCTTAAGTAGCTCAATTTTATGTTAGCCAAATTTTCCTAGATTAGGTTCCTCTTTCTCAAGTAAGTGTTTACCTTAAAAATGGTAATGACAATTATATTTGATTTTGTGGTTCTGAAAATACGTGATTTATTTTAATACTAGTTGTTAGGAAATAGATGCTAGGTATGAGTAAGAAAAGTAAGGCAAGAGTAAAGGAAAGTAGTGATACGCAAGCCAAGTTGTCACAAGGCAGGGTCTCGAGGTCGAGTTATAGTGTTTAATAGTGGGCGACCGATGAGGGAATAACAATATCGAGGGCCTAGAGAATGGTCCTTTATGATCAATAACAATCAATAAATGAAGAACAATTAATCAACACAATAAATGAAAGCAATAAATCAATGGAACAATCGTTGAATATGTTTAAGTTGGAGAGCAGAGAATGTTGCTGTATTAAATATCATGTATGTTACAAAATGATAAGGCCCCCCTTTATATAGGGAGGAGGGAATCCCAACATAGTACATGTATAATTATTACAAGGAAATATTGTTGGTACAACTCTGTAATAGTTCAGTACAGATTCGTACTGCTCTTGCGAACCTTGTCAGCTCTAATCACGTGCCTTTGGGAATTTCCTGCCTTTCCATGATGGTCTTCGATTTCGTTCTGCCTCGAGGTATGTCTATCCCTCGGTATACTTCTTCGAGGAGTTCACCTCAGGGTCGATATTCAGATTATCCCCTGATTCATTCGAGGTCGGGTTTGGAACGTCGTGGAAGCCCCAAAATCGGTCATTCCCGATTTTGACTGTATATAGACAGTCCCCGCGTTTCTTGGAATGAAAAGACAAGAAACAATTTGAATCTTCAATGCTACCATCATTAGATCAGTTATGTCATGTCAAGCGATTGATGTGACAAAAGAGACGCTCAAAAGCCATGTTCGCACAGCTCCTGAAGAGCGTCGAATTGATTACGGCCTCAAGTGAAGTAAATAACCACCACCACGCGGCTCTCTCCAACTTTTCCCACGTAGTGCTTCACCTGTGACTACTGACTCAGAATATTTTGTTGTTCTTTTTCTTCGAATCCAATGCACCGAAAGGTGTCACACCAACATTTTCAAATAGACCACTCCAGTTTGACTTAAGCTTCCCGAAAAACATCCTCAACCTTGAGTTAAACAACAACACTAGATCACTGGTCTTGAACTCCTTGTTCAAATTATACTTGTCATGAAGATATTTCATCTTTTCTTTGTACAAGGACGAACTCTCATAAGCATGATACCGGAACTCATCCAATTCATTCATTTGTGTAACCTAGAAGTCAGCGACTATATTCCCATCAAGATTCAATTTCTTCAAGGCCCACATTTCCTTCTGCTCTAAATCCACCAGAAGATGACATGCTTCCCATAACACAAACCTGTTTGGGGACATTCGGTTAGGTCTTTTATATGACGTCTGATATGCCCATAGTGTATCACCAAGCTTTCTGGACCAATCCGTACGATTAGAATTCTCCATTTTTTATAACATACTCTTTAACTCCTGGTTGGAGACTTCCACTTTACCACTAGCTTGTGGGTGATAAGGTGTCATGACCTTGTGTGTAACACCATACTTGCTAAGTAAAGTGTTGAAAGCCTTATTGGAAAAATGTGACCCCTCCCCCCCCACCCCCACCCCCACCCCCCATCGCTTATGATTACACGTGGAGTACCAAATGTTGTACAAATATTCTTCTCGGCTACACTTGTAGCCTCATTGTTGGGTAAGTAAATGGCCTCAACTCATTTAGACACATAATCCACTACGACCAAAATGAAGTGTTTCCTCAAGATATCACAAAAGGGAACATAAAATCAATGCCCCAACATCAAAAATGTTTCTATGACATTCCATCGACCCGTTGACATCCATCACATCATTTCACCAAGTCATATGCATCTTGGTAGAGAGTAGGCCAACAGAAACCAAAACTTATAAATATAACCACCATTTTTTCTCCACCAGGATGACCACCATATAGTAAAGAGTGATAAGCCCCAATAATATTACATTGCTCTTCTTCCGGAACACATATTAGAATCACCCCATCCAAACAAATTCAGAAAAGGTATGGCTAATCCCAATAGTAATCTTGACAATCCCTTTTGAGCTTCTTCCTTTGGTTTGAGAGAACTCATCCGGAATGATACCACTCACAAGAAAATTTGTCAAGTCCGAAAACTATGGTACCTCTTTCGTTGAAAGTGCCAAAGGTTGCTCATCGGGAAAAGAGTCATTGATTCAAGGCCATCATGTTTCCTCCCCACCTCCTCCAAACGAGACAAGTGTCCAGCCACTTGATTTTCACTTCCCTTCTTATCTTGGATGTCAATGTCATACTCTTGCAACAAAAGAGCCCATATTATCAACCGAGCTATAGATTCCTTTTTGCGTATAATATAGCGAAGCACCGCATGATCTGTGTGGACAACATATTTGGCACCCATCAAGTACGGGCGAAGCTTCTCAATGGAAAATACAATAGCAAGGAGCTCTTTTCCCGTGATGATATAATTGACTCGGGCTCTATTCATTATCTTACTAGCATAATAAACCGGATGCAAAACCTTGTTGACACGTTTCCTCAAAACAGCCCCAACCGCTACATCACTTGCATCACACATGAAATCAAATGGCAAACTCCAATTAAGAGAGGTAATGATATGCGTAGTTGTCAACATGAGCTTCAATTGTTCAAAATATCTCATACGCTCATTATTTAAATAAAATTTAGCATCCTTCTCAAAGAGCTTAAACAACGGGTTCAGTACTTTAGAGAAATTCTTAATGAAGCGCTATTAGAAACTCGCATGGCCTAAGAAACTCGACACACCCTTCAGCATGGTGGGGATTGAAAGCTTCGAAATAACCGCAATCTCTGCCTTATAGACTTCAATACAATTCTTTGAAATCTTATGGCCAAGCAAAATGCGTTCCTCAACCATGAAATTACATTTATCTTAATTGAGCACCAAATTAGTTTCCATACATATGTCCAACACTTTGTCAAAATTTGCAACACAATCATCAAAAGAGTCTCCAACCATCGAAAAGTAATCGATGAAGACCTCAAGGTAGTCTTCCACCAGGTTTGTGAAAATAGTCATCATACACCATTGAAAAGTCACGTGTGCATTGCACAAACCAAAAAACATCCCTTTGAAAGCAGAGGTACCGTATGGACATGTAAAAGTGGTTTTTTTGAAAGCAAAGGTACCATATGGACATGTAAATGTGGTTTTCTCTTTATCTTCCTGGACAATAAGAATTTTGTTGTAGCCTGAGTACCCATCGAGAAAATAATAGAAAGTATGTCCGGAAAATCTATCGAGCGTTTGATCCATGAAAGGAAGAGGAAAGTTATACTTCCTTGTGACTTTGTTGAGCCTACGATAATCCATACAAACTCTCCAACCGATGACGGTTTTTGTAGGAATCAACTCATTCTTCTCATTGGTAACAACCAGCATGCCCCCTTCTTTGGGACACATTGAACCAAAGTGGTCCATGAACTATCAGAAATAGGGTAGACAACCCCGGCATCCAACCACTTGATAATCTCCTTTATCACCATAGCTTCATTAAGTATTATTTGATGTTCAATGGACAATTTAGCACCATCCTCCAACTTGATCTTATGCATGAAAAATGCCGGGCTTATACCCCGAATATCCTCCAAAGTCCGCCCAATAGACATTTTCCTCTTTTACAACACCGCCAATGTGAAATTAACTTGCACGTTAGTCAAACAAGAGAAAAGAATAATCGCTAAGGTAGAACATGGGCCCATAAATTCATATTGAAGGTGTGGTGTCAATTGTTTAAACTCCAAAGTAGTAGGTTCTTCAATAGAAGGCTTTGTAGGAGGAGTCTTCCTATTTTCAAGATCAAAAGATAATTTCTCGGGTGCATAGTTGTACGACCCTATTCCTTGAAAATATTTCACACATTCCATGAAACCATCCACCTCATCGTCATCGATGTTTAGACAAACGGCCTCCAACATATATCCAACATTGTTTGTAGCATTTGTGTCATCAATAATAACATCTGTCACAAGTCCACAAAAGTACACGCTTCATTGCTAGTTGGTTGCTACATAGACTTGCGCACAAGAAATACTACTTGTTCATCACCAACCAGGAAAGTGAGTTCTCCGGATTCCACATCACAAAGATCCTTATCCGTAGCAAGGAAAGGTCTTCCAATAATAATAGGCACTTATAATCAACCTCACAATCTAGAATCACAAAGTCCGCCAAAAGAATAAACTTATCAACTCGGACCAACACGTCCTCAATCGCTCCAAATGGACTCTTCGTGGTACGATCGTCCATTGCAGTATCATAGATGTAGGTCTTGGTTTCCCATTTCACAATGTTTTGAAAACTGAGTATGGCATCAAATTGATACTCACCCCACGATCACAAACAGATTTAGCACAATCGACACTTCCAATAGTACAAGGTATCGTGAATGCACCGGGATCCTCCAACTTAGGAGTCATGGAATGAACAATTTCACTCACTTGATGAGTGAATTTGATAGTTTCAAAATTTGTTGACCTCTTCTTGGTCAAAATATCTTTCGTAAACTTGGCATAACCGGGCATTTTTTCAAAGCTTCTACCAATGGCACATTAACGAATAGACCTTTGTCATTTGAATAAACTTCTTCGGTATGATCCTCACAATTTTCTTGGCAAGTCATTGAGAATAAGGAGGTTGAGGCTTATGCAAGGGTCCCTTAGCCTTTTCACTAATGATTCTGGTATGTCAATAACGTGCTCTCTAGATGGATTCACCTCTTCATGAGTCTCATCCACGCTATCATCAATATCAATTTGTACCTCATCATGTTCTCGAACATCATTGCTTAGGATTTCCTCCTCTTGGACTACTTGTTCATCATCCACAAGTCGCCTTTCATTTGAGGTGGGTGCATTCCCGCCTCATCCACTTCTTGTGATAATCTCCATAGCATTCCCCGTGTTGTTACAACCCTCTCGGTTTATTACTGTGTCACTTGGTAGTGCACCCTTAGTATGAGTACTAAGAGATTGAGAGATTTCCCCACTTTGAACTGCAAGATTACAGATTGATGTGGTATGTGAGCCAAGTCGGGCATCCGAATCCGCACTCTTCTCCGTCATATGGTTGAATATGTTCTCAATACAGCCCATTTATTTTTTGAAGAACTTGAACCATGCAAAGGATAAGGAGGCGGTTTAGTTGTTGGTACATTGGGGGCCTTTGAAAACCCGATCCTCGATTTCCACGATTGTTATAGTTTCCCTAAATCCCTTGATTATTGCCTCCCAAATTTTATGGTTGTTGTTGTTGTGCCAATTCCCTTGATTGTTAGAAACCCAATTGCCTTGGTTATTTTGAGAATTACATTTTTTTTATTGGATCCTTGGAAAGTGCTCCTTTGTCCTCGGTAGTTGTTCACAAATTGCATCTCTTCTTCTTGATCTTGATAGGAATCATCTTGATCAAAGGTACCATCATCTTCTGCATAATTCTCCACTCGATATTGAAATTGTGGACCCATGGTCCTCTTCTTGTGAACCAAAATGTTTACACCCTGCATAGCGTGAAATTGCTTAGGAGCTTGTACTTGATTAAGTTGGGACTTAACAAGTTCGATCATAGTTGTTGTCAATTTGGCAACAGCTTGCCCATGGTCTTGCAACTCTTTATGAAATGGGTCATGATGGGATCACCTTGGGAACATTGGCTCGGGATTTCCAAGCTTTTCTTCCATCTCATCAAGATTCTCACATGCCTCCGCATAAGGTGTTGTCATAAAGTTGTCTATGGCCAATTAATTGACCACACATTAGTTTGTAGTATTAATACCACGGTATAAAGACTATTGGATCATGTTGTCGGTCATATCATTGTTAGGGCACTCCTTCACCATTGTTCGTTATTGTTCCTAAATTTCATAAAAAGGTTCATTGGGCTTTTGCTTGAAAGCCATCATTTCATCATGTAGATTAGCCATGTGACCGGGAGAGAAAAACATTGAAATAAACTTCGCCTCCAATTGATCCCCAATATGGATAGAATGATTAGGCAAGTTTTCCAACCAATCTAAAGCCCTACCCCGTAGTGAGAAGGGAAAAATCCTTAGCCTTAAATCATCTTCCAAAACATTTGTTTCTTTGCTTTCTCAACACGTATCCACAAAACCCTTTAAATGCTTGTATGAATTTTGACTCGGTGCCTTGGTGAAATAACCATGTTGCCCAATCAAAGTAATCATCACATTGGTTTTTTTAAAGTTTTCTGCCCTAATGCGAGGGGGGACTATGGCACTTGCATAACCTTCATTAGGAAAAATCTTATGTTGCGCCGCTTGTGGTTGTGGTGGTGGTGGAGGTGGTGGAGGTGTAGTGACATTGTCTTGTTGACCATGGCCTCACGGTTTTTTCCATCCACCTCTCCGAATGGCATGTTTCAAAGTTCGTTGTTCGCCATTTGCAAACTACAATCAGTTCAACACATTAGTATCACGAAAGTTAAAGAAGAAATTTCAAGAAACAAGATTAAGTATATAGCTACCACTGTAAAATCTCCGCGGCAACGCCGCCAAAAATTAATCACGTCCAATCCACACTTAATAATAAGTAGGAAACAGTCGTTGCAGTTATAATACCCAACTTGAGTCAGGGTTGAATTACACAGGGAATATTAAGGTTGGTATTAAAGTAAATACTTGATAAGAGAACACAAAATTGCTTAATTATCCTTCCAAACAAAAAGGGTGATTGTTATCTAATTTAACAACTATGAAATTATACTAAGTAAAAGCAACTAGTGAATAAATAAATATTTGTGTTTTTATCAAATGAGGAAAATCCTAGGTATGTAACCTTCACCTAGGTGTAAACCTAGTGGGTATACTAAGTTAATGCTTGTTTGGGGTAGATTGGGGTGTAGTATGACTCTCAATTCTTGTCACGACCCGAAAATCCCAACCACTAAGAGTCGTGATGGCGCCTAACACCACACTTGCTAGGCAAGCCAATGTTAGGTTCCATCTACAATATTATACAATTATACGATGAAATATAAATAACTTTATTTAAATCAACATCTTTCAACTTCCAAACATTAATAAACCTTCCACGATTCTTTGAGTTATCATAACTTCCCAAAAACCTCAATAATTACTTCCATTGATTTCAAAACCAAAATAATATAAATCGTAATATAAAAAGAGTTGCGAATTTATAGGAAAATAAACTCTATAACTGCCCCCAGAATCTGGTGTCACTAATCCACAAAAAACTAAGAATACTACACAGAATGTCTGAAAGAAAGTAGTGAACTGTTTGAACCAATGTAAAATAGTGTATGTATCATAAATGAGAAGACTCTCAGATATCTGCGAACGTTGGCAGATGTACCTCGTGTCTCCAACGAGATCAGGTGGTCAATATAAATCTACTGCTGCTGGAACACGTCGGGATCTGTGCAAAAAGAGCACAGAGTGTAGCATCAGTACGACCGACCCCATGTACTGAGTAAGTGTCGAGCCTAACCCCGGTGAAGTGACGAGGATAGGTCGGGCTTCAACAATATACAAAGTCTATGACAACAATTAATAATAAAACTGGAAGATAACTAGAGAGGAAAATATAGAAACTGCAATGAAATGAAATACTCAGCTATAACCAATTTCTCAAAGACTATTCCACACTCCCGTTCTTTAACTTGTAGTAAAACAATATTTCGGAATTTAAAGAATGATAAAATCTCCGCCTCAACTTTTTCACACTTTTACTTTCTCTTTTCATTAAACATCAATAAAAATATCAATATCATTGTAAATATGAACATTCTCCCTTATTCCTCCTTAAACATTATCAATAATAGCATAAAGAAATAATATAAACATTCTCCCTTATTCCTCCTTGTTGCGGCGTGCAACCCGCTCCTACCTGTCCTCCCTTATTACTCCTTCCTAACATATCTCCATTATTTCTCGTGTTGTGGCGTGCAAACCGATCCCACCTGTCCTCCCTTATCGCTCCTTGTTGCGGCGTGCAACCCGCTCCCACCATACATATCATATCAATACTTTCATAATTTCACAAGTTAGGCCAATCCCATCACAGCACTTTCGTTAAACAAATATACATGATAAACTACGTTCATCTCACAACTTTACCATTACCTCAGTATCAGGAAAAACCAACAGAATCATCATAGTATAACATTTATTTCACAACAAATCACTTATCCGTTACCTCAGCCAGATATAGGATACAATGAGTCAACAACACTAACCAACACTCTTACCAACAAATATAATGGGGACCGAAAAAAACTCCACAAGTCAAATAGTCAATTAAGGAGAGTAAACATAGAGCAGTTAAGACAAATAAGAAATTAAGTGGGGAAACGGGGAAAAGGATCATGCTTTACAAGACTTGGGTGATTCATAGGTACTCGTCACCACACCTATACATCACACCCATGCTATCCACATGACAAATAAGGGGAAATCCTACTCCCTCAAGCTAAGGTTAGGCCAAACACTTACCTCGAATGCCAGAAACTCAATTCAAGCCTCAATCACTGCCTTACCCCTTGATTCCAACACCAATACGCTCGTATCTAATCACAAGTTACTTAACTATATCAATAAATGCTAATTGAATGAATTCTAATGCATGGAAAAGAGTTTTCTAGAGTTTTCCCCAAAATTCAAAAATTGATGCAGGGCCAGCTTGGTCCAAATCCGAAGTTCGGACCAAAACCCGATTACCCATTCACCCCCGAGCCCGGGTGTATGATTGGTTTTGGAATCCGACCCCAATTTAGGTCTAAATTTCCAAGTTTCCATGTTTTTCATGTTTTTCCCAAAATTCCCAATTTTCCCATGAAAAATGTTTGATTCTATGATGAAATCTTATAATAGGATGTTAAGGAATGAAGAAAAGTAGTTAGAAATCACTTACAATAGTTTTGGAGAAGAAAGGGCCTTTTGAAGATCGCCTCTAGCGTTTTAGGGTTTTTGAAAAGTGAAAAATAGCTGAAAAATACGTAGGCCTTGTGTTGCCTCTCTGAAGCGACCGCGGTCTGCGAAAAAGCGGTCTGCGAAAAAGCGACCTCGGCCTCGAAGGCCTCATGTTGCCTCTCTGAAGATCGACCACCGCGGTTCGCGACAAATCGACCGCAGCCGCGAAGGTCTCTACATGTCCTCTGAACTTTCTCACCCCGGTCCGCAATAAGATGACCGCAGCCACGAAGGGAGAACCGTGGTCCGCGGAAAAAGCGACCAAGGCTGCGCTGTCAGGTTCAGAGACTTGCGGTTGTACCTGCAACGCTCAGTGATTTTACGTCTAATGCACCCCGAAACCTAGTCGAATTTATCCCGAGCCCTCGAAACCTCAAACAAAAGTGTACACAACATAGGAAACACATTACAAACTTATTCAAGTATTTATAACATTGAATCATCATCAAAATCATTGAATTATACCTCAAATCATACACAATTTCTCCACTTTTCTAAAACTTCCCATTTTTCCCACTTTCAATTCAAATCTCATCAGTTTCAACTGTGTCTCTCACCACTTTTTCACAGATATTCAATTTAAACATATTGGATTTATCTTGGCTCTGTCACCATAGTGCGGACCTCAATTACACAGGTTTCTATCATACATCATTTTCACAACCTTTATATTTTTCAGAAAACATTCTTATTAAAATTTCATTATTTCATCGGTCTGTTTCACATAAAGGCTTCCCGGCTACGCGCCCGGGCTGCACTACACAACATGGTGAGATAAGGAGGAGGCTTATACGGACTCAGAACACAGATTTAGATATGATTATACTGGATGACCTTTCGGGTCATCACAATTTCCACTTCTAAAACAAACGTTCGTCCTCGAACGGACATAGAGATATACCTGGATCAGGGAAAAGATTGGGATATCGATCCCGCATATCGGACTCGGATTCCCAAGTTGCTGCCTCAACTGGTTGACCCCTCCACTGAACATGAACTGAAGGAAAACTCTTCGATCTCAACTGACGGACCTGCCGGTCCAAAATAGCTACCGACTCTTCCTCATAAGACAAGTCTTTGTCCAACTGGACAGAGCTGAAATCTAACATGTGGGATGGGTCACCATGATATTTCCAGAGCATTGACACATGAAACACCAGATGAACTAAGGATAATCCTGGAGGTAATGCAAGCATGTATGCTACCTCCCCCACCTTCTCAAGAATCTCAAACGGCCCAATATATCTAGGGCTCATCTTGCCTTTCTTCCCAAATCTCATCACACCCTTCATGGGAGACACATGAAGAAATACTCCATCTCCAACCATAAATGCTACATCACGGACTTTACGATCGGCATAACTCTTCTTCCTAGACTGGGCGGCACGAAGTCTCTCCTGAATAATATTGACCTTGTCTAAGGCTTCCTGAACTAAATCTGTACCCAACAATCGAGCCTCTCCTGGCTCAAACCATCCAACTGGCGATCTGCACCGCCTACTATATAACGCTTCATAAGGAGCCATCTGAATGCTCAACTGATAACTATTATTATAAGCAAATTCTGCTAATGGCAAGAATCGATCCCATGCACCTCCAAAATCAATGACGCAAGCGCGGAGCATGTATTCCAATATCTGAATAGTACGCTCAGACTGCCCGTCAGTCTGGGGATGAAATGTTGTGTTGAGATCTATCTGGGTACCCAACTCATTATGCAACGTTCTCCAGAAATGCGAGGTGAACTGAGGACCTCAGTCTGATATGATGGATACCGGCACACCGTGCAACCGAACTATCTCCTGAATATACAACTCAGCTAACCGCTCTGAAGTATAAGTACTAGCCACTAGAATAAACTGTTCTGACTTAGTCAGTCTATCTATAATAACCCAAACTGAATCAAACTTCATCTGGGTCTGTGGGAGTCCAACAACGAAGTCCATAGTAATACTTTCCCACTTCCACTCAGGAATCTTTATCTACTGAAGTAGACCACCAGGTCTTTGATGTTCATATTTTACTTGCTGACAATTTAAACAACGAGCTACATAAGCCACAATGTCCTTTTTCATCCTTCTCCACCAATAATGTTGTTTCAAGTCTTGGTACATTTTTGTTGCACCTGGGTGAATAGAATACTTGGAGTTGTGAGCCTCCTAAGGACCAACTCACGGATACCATCAACATTAGGCACACAAATCCTACCTTGCATCCGCAAACTACCATCGTTTCCAATCGTAACTTGCTTGGCATCGCCGTGCCGAACCTTGCCTCTAAGGACTGCCAAATGTTGGTCATCATCCTGCCGCTCTCGAATACGATCAATTAGTGAAGACCGAGCGACAGTACAAGCTAGAAAGCTGCTGGGAGAAATATCTAACCTCACGAACTGATTTGACAAAGTATGAATATCTAAAGCCAACGGTCTCTCATTGACCGGAATATATGCGAGACTACCCATACTCACTGCCCTTCTACTCAATGCATCGGCCACAACATTGGCCTTCCCCGGGTGATACAATATAGTGACATCATAATCTTTTAACAACTCTAACCACCTCCGCTGCCTCAAATTTAGATCTTTATATTTGAATAAGTACTGGAGGCTACGATGGTCAGTAAAAATTTCACACGGCACCCCATAAAGATAGTGCCTCCAAATTTTCAAAGCATGCACAATAGCTGCCAATTCCAAATCATGAACCGGGTAATTCTTCTCATGGATTTTCAACTGACGAGACGCATACGCAATCACCCTACCGTCCTGCATCAACACTACTCCGAGACCAACTCTAAAAGCATCACAATACACCGTGAAAGAACCCGAATCTGATGGTAACACCAACACAGGTGCTGAAGTCAAGGCTGTCTTGAGCTTTTGGAAGCTCGCCTCGCACTCATCTGACCATTTGAATAGAGCATTTTTCTGAGTCAATTTAGTTATTGGGACTGCTATGGAGGAGAACCCCTCCACAAAACGACGGTAGTAACCGGCCAAACCCAAGAAACTTCTGATCTTTGTGGTTGTGGTGGGTCTAGGCCAGTTCTTACTGCCCCTACATTCTTAGGATCAACTTGAATACCCTCTACTGATACGATGTGACAAAAAAAGGCTACTGAATCTAACCAAAACTTACATTTAGAAAACTTAGCATACAACTGATTATCTCTCAAAGTCTAGAGTGCTATACGGAGATGTTGCTCATGCTCTTCCCGACTGCGGGAGTATATAAGAATATCATCAATGAACAAGGTCACAAAATATTCCAGTTGTGGCTTGAAAACCGGATTCATTAAGTCCATGAAGGCTTCTGGAGCATTAGTCAACCCAAAAGAGATAACCAAAAATTCATAGTGCCCATACCTCGTACGAAAAGTTGTCTTAGGGATATCGGAAGCCCTAATCTTCAGCTGATGGTAGCCTGACCTCAAGTCGATTTTTGAATACACTCTAGCACCCTGAAGCTGGTCAAATAGGTCGTCAATCCTAGGCAATGGATATTTATTCTTGATAGTAACTTTATTTAGCTACCTGTAGTCTATGCACATTCTCATTGATCCATCCTTTTTCTTTACAAATAAAACCGGTTCACCCCAAGGCGATACACTAGGTCTTATGAAACCCTTATCTAACAAATCTTGTAAATTTTCTTTTAACTCTTTCAATTCTGGTGGCGCCATAGGATATGGAGGAATGGGAATGGGCTGAGTGCCCGGAGCCACATCAATACAAAAATCAATGTCTCTGTCGCATACCCGACAAATATGAAGGGAACACCTCAGGAAATTCACGCACGACAGGAACTGACTCTATAGAAGAAACCTCAGCATCAAAATCACGAATGTGAGCCAAATAAGCTAAATACCCCTTCTCCATCATGCAACGAGCCTTAACATATGAAATTACTCAGCTGGGAGAACGATTAGGAATTCCTTTCCATTCTAATCTAGGCAATCCCGGTAATGCTAAAGTAACGGTTTTGGCATGACAGTCTAAAATGGGCATAATAGTGTGACAATCAATCCATACCTAATATGATATCAAAGTCACCATGTCTAGAAGTAGAAGATCAACACTAGTTTCAAGACCTTTAACGACTACCACGCAAGAACGATATACTCGATCTACCACAATAGTATCCCCCACCGGTGTAGACACATAAACAGGAACACTCAATGGATCGCGGGGCACATTCAAATATGAGGAAAAATAGGATGAAACGTATGAATAAGTAGACCCCGGATCAAACAAAACGGAAGCAGCTATATCACAAACCGAGATGATACCTGTAATGACAGCGTCAGAATATTCTACCTCGGGCCTAGCTGGAAAAGCATAAAGTCAAAGCTGAGCCCCAGCACCCTGAACAACACCTCTGGGAGGACCTCCACCTTTAGCAGGTTGGCCTCCACCTCTAACATTCTGGCCTCAACCCCTGATTGCCTGACCCCTACCTCTTGCTGGCTGGGCAGGTGGTGCTGCAACTGGTGCCAAAACTATGGCACGAGAACCCTGGTACTGATGCTGACTACCCAAAAATCTCGGACAAACTCTACGAACATGCCCATATTCTCCACACTCAAAACATCCCTCCTGATACGAGGACTGACCTTGACGAACCGGCTTCCCACGATAATAACTCTACAGAGGAGGTGCTCTAATAGGGGCTGAAGGAGCACTGTAGGCTGACTGAGCAGAAGGAGGTACATAAGAACCATGACCCCCAGAATTACCATGTGAACCTCGTACTGCTGAATGGAATGGCCGGGATGAATGACCTCTGCTAAATGGAGTCCAACCTCTAGAGGAGGCACCACTGAAGACACCGGAGTGATGAGGTCTCTTGTCTGACCCCTGACCTCCTATCCCAAGAACTGACTCAACCCTCCTAGCTATGTTAGTTACATCCTGAAGAGAAATCTCAGACCCTGTCTCCTTGGCCATCTGCAACCTGATGGGCTGAGCAAGGCCATCAATAAACTGTCTGACCCTCTCCCTCTCTATGGGAAATATAAGAGTAGCATTCCTAGCCCGATCCACAAAACGAGTCTCGTACTGAGTCATAGTCATACTACCCTGTTGTAGTCTCTCAAACTGACGACGCCTATCCTCCCGAGTAGAGACAAGTAAGAACTTCTCCAAGAAGAGATGAGAGAACTGATCCCAAGTCAAAGCAGGTGATCCAGCTGGCTTAGTCAACAAATAATCCTTCCACCATTGCCTGGCGGAACCAGTCATCTGAAAAGCTGCAAAGTCGACCCCATTGGTCTCTAGTATACCCATATTACTCAACACTTCATGAAATCTATCGAGATATTCATGTGGATCATCCGAAGTAGCACCACTGAAATGGACAGGAAATAGCTTCATGAACTTGTCAAGTCTCCACAAAGCATCTGACGACATGGCTTCCCCATTAGCAGGCGGCACTGCTGTAACTGGCTGAATTACCCCAACGACATTAATCGCTAGAGTCTGAACTTGCGGAGTAGTCTGAACTGGGGTATGAGTAGTAGGAGTCGGGACTCCTCCTCCAGCCTGAGATACGACTGCTGCAGTAGGAAAGGTACCCGTCTGGTCCACACTCTCCATAAGGCCCACTAAACGGACCAAATCATCCTGAAGGACTGGGGTAGCAATAAACCCCTCGGGAACCTGAGTTGGCCCGGCTGGAATAGTCTGAGCCGGGATCCCCTGGTCGATCTCAATCTGGGGTCCCTCAACTGTGGCTGTTGCCTGGGCAACGGACTGAGTTCTGCCCCTGCCTCGGCCTCTCCCCCTGGTAGGATCTACTGCTGCTGGAGGTCCGGAATTTTTGTTAGCGGAAGATGAGGCACGTGTTCTCGCCATCTGCGAGAGAGTAGAAGAATTTGAATCAGTATTATAGATGAAAGAATAGCACGATAGAGTATAAATAAAAATGGAGTTGTTTCCTAACTCAATAGCTTCTAAGAGATAAGTACAGACGTCTCCATACTGATCCTTTAGACTCTACTAAGCTTGTTTGTGGATTGTGAGACCTAACTAAACCTAGAGATCTGATACCAACTTGTCATGACCCAAAATTCCCAACCACTAAGAGTCGTGATGGCGCCTAACACCACACTTGCTAGGCAAGCCAATGTTAGATTCCATCTACAATATTCTACGATTACACTGATGAAATATAAATAACTTTATTTAAATCAACATCTTTCAACTGCCAAACATTCATAAACCTTCTACGATTCTTTAAGTTATCATAACTTCCCAAAAACCTCAGTAATTACTTCCATTGATTTCAAAACCAAAAGAATATAAATCGTAATATAAAAAGAGTTGCGAATTTATAGGAAAATAAACTCTATAACTGCCCCCAGAATCCGGTGTCACTAATCCACAAACAACTAAGAATATTACATAGAATGACTGAAAGAAAGTAGTGAACTATTTGAACAAATGTAAAACAGTGTATGTATCATAAATGAGAAGACTCTCGGATATCTGCGAACACCGGCAGATGTACCGCGTGTCTCTAACGAGCTCAGGTGGTCAATATAAATATATTGTTGCTGGAACGCGTCGGGATCTGTGCAAAAAGAGCACAGAGTGTAACATCAGTACAACCGACCCCATGTACTGAGTAAGTGCCGAGCCTAACCCCGGCGAAGTAGTGACGAGGCTAGGTCAAGCTTCAACAATATACAAAGTCTATGACAACAATTAATAATAAAACTGGAGGATAACTAGATAGGAAAATATAGAAACTGCAATGAAATGTAATACTCAGCTATAACCAACTTCTCAACAACTATTCCACACTCTCGTTCTTTCACTTGAAGTAAAACAATATTTCGAAATTTAAAGAATGACAAAATCTCTGCCTCAGCTATTTCACACTTTTACTTTCTCTTTTCATTAAACATCACTAAAAATATCAATATCATTGTAAATATGAACATTCTCCCTTATTCCTCCTTAAACACTATCAATAATAGCATAAAGAAATAATATAAACATTCTCCCTTATTCCTCCTTGTTGCGGCGTGCAACCTGCTCCCACCTGTCCTCCCTTATTACTCCTCCCGAACATATCTCCTTTATTTCTCCTGTTGCGGCGTGCAAACCCGATCCCACATGTCTTCCCTTATCGCTCCTTCTTGCGGCGTGCAACCCGGTCCCACCAGATATATCATATCAATACTTTCATAATTTCACAAGTTAGGCCAATCCCATCACAACACTTTCGTTTAAACAAATATACCTGATAAACTACGTTCATCTCACAACTTTACCATTACCTCAGTATCAGGAAAAACCAACAGAATCATCACAGTATAACATTTATTTCACAACAAATCACTTATCCGTTACCTCAGCCAATTATAGGATACAATAAGTCAACAACACTAACCAACATTCTTACCAACAAATATAATGGGGACCTAAAATAACTCCATAAGTCAAATAGTCAATTAAGGAGAGTAAACATAGAGCAGTTAAGACAAATAAGCAATTAAGTGGGGCAACGGGGAAAAGGAGCATGCTTTACAAGACTTGAGTGATGCATAGGTACTCGTCACCACACCTATACATCACACCCATGCTATCCACACGACAAATAAGGGGGAATCCTACTCCCTCAAGCTAAGGTTAGGCCAAACACTTACCTCGAATGCCAGAAACTCAATTCAAGCCTCAATCACCGCCTTACCCTTTAATTCCAACACTAATACGCTCGTATCTAATCACTAGTTACTTAACTATATCAATAATTGCTAATTGAATGATGTCTAATGCATGGGAAAGAGTTTTCTAGAGTTTTCCCCAAAATTCAAAAATTAATGCCGGGCCCGCTTGGTCCAAATTCGAAGTTCGTCAGATTACCCATTCACCCCCGAGCCCGGGTGTATGATTGGTTTTGGAATCCGACCCCAATTGAGGTCTACATTCCCAAGATTCCATGTTTTTCATGTTTTTCCCAAAATTCCCAATTTTCCCATGAAGAATCTTTGATTCTATGATGAAATCTTGTAATTGGATGTTAAGGAATGAAGAAAAGTAGTTAGAAATCACTTACAATAGTTTTGGAGAAGAAAGGGTCTTTTGAAGATCGCCTCTAGCGTTTTAGGATTTTTGAAAAGTGAAAAATAGCTGAAAAATACGTTATATATAGGTATCTCTTCCCAGGCCCCCACCGCGGTCCGCGAAAAAGCGACTGCGGCCGCGAAGGCCTCGTGTTGCCTCTCTGAAGCTCGACAACCGCGGTCCGCGACAAATCGACCGCGGCCACGAAGGTCTCTACAGGTCCTCTGAAGTTTCTCAACGTGGTCCACGATAAGACGACCGCGGCCACGAAGGGAGCACCGCGGTCCGCGGAAAAGCGAACGTGGCCGCTTTCTCAGGTTCAGAGACCTGTGGCTGTACCTGCAACGCTCAATGATTTTAAGTCTAATGCACCCCGAAACTTACTCGAAACTCTCCCGAGCCCTCGAAACCCCAAACAAAAGTGTACACAACTTAGGAAACACATTACAAACTTATTCAAGTATTCATAACACTGAATCATCATCAAAATCATTGAATTATACCTCAAATCATATACAATTTCTCCACTTTTCTCAAACTTCCCATTTTTCCCACTTATAGTTCAAATCTCATCAGTTTCAACTATGTCTCTCACCACTTTTTCACAGAAATTCAATTTAAACATATTGGATTTATACTGGCTCCGTCACCATAGTGCGGATCTCAATTACACAGGTTTCCATCGTACATTATTTTCACAACCTTTATATTTTTCAGAAAATATTCTTATTAAAATTTCATTATTTCATCGGTCTGTTTAACATAAAGGCTTCCCGGCTACGCGCCCGGGCTACGCTACACAACATGGTGAGATAAGGAGGAGGCTTATACGGCCTCGGAATACAGATTTAGATATGATTATACGGGATGAACTTTCGGGTCATCACAATTTTCAAGTACCCACTACACTCAATATCTCTCTGACATAGAGTGGTTATGCTCAAATTGCCTTCTCAAGACCAAATAGGTATCGATCTAAGCAAATGATTTAGTCCAAGGGGGATTATCCCTATTTCTAGTTCAAATCCTTTAATCAAAGTAGACAAATTCTTAATTAGCTCAATTTCTTAGTAGCCATGTTTTCATATACTAGGTTTCTCTTTCTCAAGTAAGAAATAAGTTAAATAGACATAAATCAATGTTTGAAACAATCAATTATATATATAATTCATAAACAAGGTTAAATAACAATGCCCAATCATAAACAAGCATTAGTATTAACAGCCCATATGTTACACACTAGGGTTGAGTCACAACCCTAGATAAAATCTTGCTACTCATGATAATTGACATAGAAAAACGAAAAGAAGAAGTAATTAGCGACATAAACTACAATTAAATGATAAAAGTAGTGGGTCTTCTCCACTTTTGATCACAACTTTCACAAAAAGGTAAAATATAACTGCTACAGCTGCTAGGAATACAAAAGCTGCCCTAAAAACGTGTTTCCCGTCTATTAATTTTGTGACAAAAATGACATTCTAGAGGTTTTGTGGCCACACAACTTGATTGCGGACCACACTTCAGCTTCTTCTCTTGCAATAGGAGGATTTACAATTTTCTCAGTCGCTGCACTTCAGCTTCTATAGCCACACATTTTGGTTGCAGACTGCAATCTCAAGAGGCTTCACACTTCGTCTTCGGAACCTTCTCTGAACTCACGAGGTTTTGTCAGTGCGACCAGCTTATGTGGCTACACAATTTGGTGTGCGGACCACACTTCTACAAAACTCCTTTGAGGCTTCAAGGCTACATCTGCGGCCGCACTTCTATTTTTGCGGATCGCGTGATCATCTTGGCTGTAAAATTAATTCTGCGGAAGACATTTCTGCTTTGCATCTTGTCTTCTTTTTTTCCCTTTTTGAGCTGGAATAAATTCTTTTTAGTTAGATTTCACCATTGATCCCCAATCCTAAAACATGCCTGCAATTCACACAATTTCATTAGATTTGAAAAAAAAAGAACTATTTTCGAACTAAAACTAAAGAAAGAAGGTACTAATAAGTGGTTAATATCCACAATTATCAGTAATCCACGCATAAAAATCATAATATTTACGTCCTTCTTAGGCACTGGTACGATGTTAGCCAACTAGGTAGGGTAATTTGTGATCCTTATCACATTCGCCTTTATGTGCTTGGTTACTTCTTCTTTGATTCTCGAACTCAAATCATGTTTGAAAATCCTGGGTTTCTGCTTGACTGGTGTTTTGGCGAGATCAGTGAGCAATCGGTGCGAGACGATGTCAATACTTAATCCATGAATATTATCGTATGACAAGGAAAATACATCAATGTATTGTCGGAGAAGCTCTACCAATTCTTCCTTCTATTCTGCTTCCTAGTGAATGCTTATTCGAGTATCTTTTATGTCTTTTATTTCCCAGATTAATCGCCTCTATTTCTTTGAGATTTGGATTCTTCTGGCTTTCTAACTATTCAATCTCCTATAGTAGGTTCTCGGGCATCATACTCTCGTCGTATTTCTCGTAGTCCGGATCATTTTGCTTCAGGGTTTCATTACATGTCATAATCGTTGAATGCGAGTTTTTATTACTTTGATTACTGAAAAAGAAAAGTCAATTGTCAATAAAAATTAAAATGAGTTCCCAATGATTTTCAGTAAAAGTAATTCTTTTTTTCATTGAAATGAACGTCCCAGCGTTCAAAGAGACGATTTAACAGAAAAAGCACATGCATGATTCAAGCCTCAATTGACCATGCAGTTTTCAAAAGTTACTACAATTCAACACTACAAAGACTACCAGCGAACCAGAGATGGACTGGCTATCCAGTTCAGCAAAGTCTCTCCTAGTTTGGCATCGTATGACAAGGAAAATACATCAATGTATTGTCGGAGAAGTTGTACCAATTCTTCCTTCTATTCTGCTTCCTAGTGAATGCTTATTCGAGTTTCTTTTATGTCTTTTATTTCCCAAATTAATCGCCTCTATTTCTTTGAGATTTGGCTTCTTCTGGCTTTCTAACTATTCAATCTCCCACAGTAGGTTCTCGGGCATCATACTCTCGTCGTATTTCTCGTAGTCCGGATCATTTTGCTCAGGGTTTCATTACATGTCATAATCATGGAATGCGAGTTTTTATTACTTTGATCACTGAAAAGAAAAGCAATTGTCAATAAAAATAAAAACGAGTTCCCAATGATTATCAGTAAAATTAATTCTTTTTATTCATTGAAATGAACGTCCCAGCGTTCAAAGAGGCGATTTAACAGAAAAAGCACATGAATGATTCAAGCCTCAATTGACCATGCAATTTTCAAAAGTTACTACAATTCCACATTACAAAGACTACCAGCGAACCAAAGATGGACTGGCTATCCAATTCAGCAAAGTCTCTCCTAGTTTGGCATCGCTAATGGTTTGTGTCTTGATATCAGCTTTGCCATAGTATTCCTCGATCATTGCCATGAACAACCTTATGATCCCGTTGATGATCTCTTCTTCTTGTGGTAAGTTTTAAGCCAGGACAAAAAAAGCATTTTGGCACCAAAATGTTCTCATTAGGGTTAATGTTGTAGACTCTTCCAATTGTAGGTTAGTATCCTAAGCCAGCGGGACCATTTTTCCACTTCGGTTGGATTGGCTCGGTTATCCCATATGACGGGCTCCCAGCCCAGACCCTGGCTTGTACCCATACTTCATCATTTCTAGAATTTCCATTCCTGACCCATAGGGCGACTTAGCGATGTGGTCCCTTTCATTCTTCCCCATTTTCGTCGCTTGCGTGATCCCAGATGTATGAAAAGGGACCCAATCAAGTCCCTTTATGAAAGTAACTACATGTTCTAAATAAGTCGATCGGCTTCACTCCCCGTGTATCACTATCTCTCGACAATCCTGTTTAAATTTCACACACTGATGGAGAGTAGGTGGAACTTCCCCTGCCATGGATAGAGTCTTCCCAGTAGCAATTGTAAGAATACGAGATACAAATCGCCTAGAACAATACCGGGAACTCAAAAGGTCCAATTTGCAAATCTAGATAGATTTGTCTAATAACATCTTTTTGTGACCCATCAAAATCCCTTACCCTAGCGTGGATCTCTTTTACCTCTCTTAAGTGGATGCCTAATTCTTATAGAGTGGAAAATGGGAAAATTTTTACTCCGGATCCCCCGTCGACCAGTACCGGAGATATGACTTTGTCTCCACATTTGACAGTGATATGTATAGCCTATTGTGATATATTCCATCCACAAGAAGTTTGTCCCTCCGAAAAGAGATTTTATTTGTCTCCACCATCTTTCCAATAGTTGCTTCCAGTACCTCATGGGTGGTATTTCTCTGCACACTTACTCCACTCAACACCTTCACCAAAGCATCTCTATGGCTATCGGAACTCATCAACAAGTCCATGATTGATATATGGGCGGTGGCCTTTCTCAACTGCTCTTCTATGGAGTATATATTCTTTAACCGACATCTTTCCCCAAAATTCTACTACCTCTGTGTAAGTTATGTTCCTTATTTTGTTCTACTCTCTGTTTGAGTTTCCTCGATAAAATTCTTCAAGGGCGTAGCATATCCCAGATCTTGCCACCCCATGAGCGGCCGCAATTTCATTCATTTTTCCATATCCTTTAGACTGATAAGTCCAGGAGACTGCCTTGTTCTCTTGATCCCAATCCTCTCTCACAACTACAATGATCAATGATTGATATGTTTGAACCATTACCGGCAGCTTTAATTGCGCAGTAATTCATGGGATGCCCGAGGATTTGTCCGTGCTACATCAGCATTCCTGATAGTAATAATAGTCCCCTTTAGGCCATAGTCCTCCTCCAAGGTAATCATGTTTGCTCCTTAATTATTGTGATTTGGTAGTGGGTTATGGTGTACATTTTGTGGGATGGGGTGCAATGGATAGCTCCACAACTGATCAGCATTTTGATCTCGTGCTTCAAACCATAGAAATCCTCGGTGTCATGTGCGGAAACATTTGAGTGATAAGCGCAACATTTTCTTGCATCAAAATACTTGTTGGGTTGGTCCTTGATTCTTCTTTCAAGCGGGAATAGTAGTCCGAGTCTTCTCAATCTCTCAAACAATTGGGATAAAGGTTCAGTAATTGGGGTGAAATTTATGGTGTTTCGTGCTTCAAAGTTTTTACATGGTCTAGGAGTATAAGCGGGTCTATTTTGATGGGTAATTGTTTGAATAGAATCATGTGGCCGTGGTAAGTTTGGATGTATGTTGGCTCAGAGTGGATTATAGTGTGGTTGGGTATTGTAATGTGGTTGGGCATTGCACACTGGTGTATGAGTGGGCTGGTTTGGAGGATGAGTGTTTGTGGGGTAGGGATTGGCTAGACGAGGAGGACATGGTTGATAATAGGGAACAATTGTTGTCACCTCTTCTTTCTGCTTCTAATGGAACATGACTGTATAGCCTTACTAGCATCATGTACCGCAACCATTGACTATATCTTCCTGGACTTAATGCCTTCTTCTAGGAAATCCCCTATTTTGACAAGTTTAGGGAACTTCTGGCACATCATCCCATCATCTTCTCGAAGTACATTTCTTCTTGAGCTTGGATGAAATATTTGATCAGCTCATTGTCATCTAGTAAGGGTTGTGCTCTAGCTGGTTCTGATCTCCAACAATGAGCATACTCTTGAAATCACTCACAAGGCTTCTTCGGTATGTTCACCAAAGCGAATCTATCGGGGGTGAGCTCAGTATTGAACCTGAAGAGGTTCATAAAATATTCAGCCATGTCTTGCCACCCTTTCTAGATTCTGGGGTCCTGTCTGGTGTTCTAAGTGAATGCTTCTCCAGTCAGACTTCTTATGAATAATTTCATCCCCAACTTAACATTCCTTCCCACTCCTACTAATTTGTTAGAAATCTTCTTCTGTATGTTAACCAAAGTGGATCTATCGAGGGTGATATCAGTATTGAACCTGAAGCGGTTCATAAAATCTTTGGCCATGTCCTGCCATTCTTTGTAGATTTTGGGTCATGTCTAGTGTACCAAGTGAGTGCTTCCCCGGTCTTCATCCCCAACTTCACATTCCTTCCCACTCTTACTAATTTGTCATAGCACGCTCTCAAGTGAACGTAGGGATTGCCTGTTAAATAAATGTTATAAACTTTGAGGCTTTTACACGATGACATATCAACATATGGATGCATGAATAAGTCATCATAATCTAAGTTCTCGCACTCTCGAGAAACTTGAGGGTTCTTCATTTGTTTCCTTAGTACCCGTAGTTGCTCAGACATCGACCTATCTTTCTTGGATTTCGCTTCCCTCTCCATTTCAACATATTGATCAATCTCATAACGTATACTAGTTGTGACAGGTGCGGTAAAAATGGGTTTTTATACGGTGTATACGGGTGAAACATATTGCTCATGCGTGGCGGTGTGTGCCATAGGTATATACTGCGTATAGGTATTTGTGAACGTGACATTATCTGGAGGAGGGATCTGGACCAAATTGGAAGTGGTTGGTGGATTTTGGGGCTTTAATGTAGCTAGGAACATAAGTGGTGTGTATGGGAGGATTTGGTGTGTTTGCAGGGGTAACTAGTTGTATGACTTGGATCATATGGGGGGTTATGTGGCAATAGTTAGACTATTGGCCGGTTGTCGAGTTGCTGAAGGAAAGTTGTTGGGGACTGAATCTAGTGATGGAAATGGGGTAGTTGTGGAAACGTCGTCAAAGGGATTGAATATAGTGATGAAAAGCAATGTAGTTGTGGAAGCGTTGTCACTGCCAGATGTGCCAACTCCCTGGTCTATTGTATCTCCTCCCTTAATGACTCCATTTCCTGTTCCATTCGTGCAACATGTTTATCATTCCGAGTCTCATCCCTTCCCCCTGATCCCCTTGGGTTGTCGATTAATACCAAAGTGTTTCATGCCGGGTTGTCCATAGCAGTCATCCTCACATTGAACCTTATGTTTTACAGTGGATCGAATAGTTTAAATATCAACACAATTCAACCTCTATTTGGGGGTAAATAAATAAAGCAATAAAGTAGAAAAACAAACAAAAAGTAGAAGTTAGTTCAAGGATTTCACAGATATAATCACATAGAGTGGTTAGTTCACATATTTGAGCAAGCACATTCCTGAAGTATTCTAGGACCTCTCTTTGCTAAACACAGGATCAAATTATACCAAACACAGGGATTAAACAGTACAACTTATTCCGGCAAGGCAAATAGAATCACATATTACAGGGGAAACAAGTCAGGAAAGACTAGTCTAAGATAATTAGTTGTTACGGACACAGAATTGGCAGGGTAAAAATATACTAAGTGACAAACATAGTCATGGGAGAAAATTACAGCTAGAACGAGGGTTTCAATACATATTAGGGCATATCATGGATGCAAATTAGTCACTTTAGAAATCCAGAATAAGGCAGGAAACAGGATAAGGACATATAGCATATGCAAACAATCAAATTACCAATATGTGAAGCTAAACATGCTTCAAAATGCCCAATTACCTAAGTTAAACCCAAATACATTTTTAAGGCTAACAATTTAGGCGTGAGTTAATACTAGAGAGATGTATATCATAATAGAATCAAACATAAACAGAGTTGAGAAATTACATCAAGTCATGCAATTTCAAAAACATGGGTACACTAATTAGAACATAAGGGAATGAACATTGCGAATGTTGAGAACTATCAAGTTATTGCTCAACAGGTGGATAAACAAGAAAAGAACATCAATATGACCCAGAATCTCAGATGCGTCAAGTTCCAAAGGGTTTCAAAGAAACCAGGGCAGTACTCACACCCAAGGAAGGTCGGAAAATAGGAAATCTGGTGGCCTTGTCTTTCAGCTGGACAAGAGACAAAATAGAACAAGAGAATAAACGAACATAGAGTAAAAGCCTTAGTTTTTCAGTGGAAAGTTTAGCGATTCAAGTCTATCTAAGAAGGAATGGGGGATAGTTTTATATAGTGGTAAAAATCGAACAATAAACAAGGAAACATAGTGATTTAAGCAACAAATAAGGAAAATAAATATACAAATCGGTCTGAAAATCAATTTAAGAAAGAGATATGTAAACCCTAGTTTTTCGGGAAAGTGTAAAGTAATAGAATATAAACAAAAATAAATCGGACTCACAATAGCATAGGACGCATATATATAGACAGAATAATACTCAAAATCAGGGATATGAACCATTTTTGGTTCGATTTGGGTAGAGATTTGCTTGTCATGTTTAGGCAAACACTTATATAATACCATAGGAGAACAACCAGTACCAAAAAGGGGTCAGATATGGCAAAAAATGGTAGTCAAATCCCTTATTTGGTGGGATTAGGAGAAGGTTTTAGGGGGTGGCGGTTAGGGTTTGGTTGAAGAAGAAGGGGGAGTGGAGAGTGCTTAGGGGCGGCGGGTTAGAGGGAATGGTTAGGGTTTGGGGGTGATGGGTTAATTAAAGGGGCGGATTAAATGTGGGCCGTTGATCTCAGAGATCAACGGTCGGGTAAGGTCGTTTTAAATGAGTTACTGGCCGGGTTTGGAGGGTTGGGTTCTTTTGGTTTGGGCTAGGTTTTTGGGGGTTTTGGGCCATTTATTTGGTCCTAAATTGGTTTAAAAGTGGAGTTGTTATTTAAATACCCAATGTTTATCAAAACATAATTTATAAAACTACTTAATAAATAACAAAAATATTATTTGTGCATAAAATAATTGAAAATAATAACTTAACATTATAAAAATATAAAAATTTATTTTGGCACAAGTAATGTAATTACACATGAATATTGGCTATTATTGCAAAAATATTCAATTTGCCTAAAAATATAAAATGTAATTATAAAAAATTGATTAAAATATTATAAAACATACATTTTGGTGTAAATAATATGTTTGGATGATTAAATCATCATAAAAATAATTTGAAGGATAATTATTTGATATTTACATAATAAAATGCAGAAAGAAATTAATTTAGTGCTTCGTAATAATATGGAAAATTATTAAAATTGCTTGTATGGGTTTGTAAACTAAATGATGATTCAAATATGTTATTTTGGAATTATATATACATTTTAAAAATTATGAGCGAAAAATTGGGTATCAACAGCTTCCCCTTTTTATCTGGAATGATGAAAGAATTGTCGGGTAATGAAATGAAGATTGATTTTGACCGAATGGGATGATTTGAAAAATAGAGGACGAACTTCGGCTTTTGAGTTGCCTACATATCTCTGGTATTACGGGAATCAGGTCGTGTGTAGTTCTGGATCCAGTTTTGAATTGAGCCGATGGAGTTGTTGCAAGAAAGGTCGTATGCTTCAGAAAGTGTTCCTTTAGGTAAAACGGTATCATAGGAGTTTATATGAGGTTGTGAATGGATGTATCTCAGAACGGTTATGGATGAGCATTTGAACGGTTATCAAGTGGAAGCGGGTAACAGACGCAGTTGGCTGCATTTGAGGCAATTTCAGGATGTGAGCATCAAACGGAAACTGCAGTGAAGATTGCTCTTGTTAAAAGAACGGTTACCTCCTGGATTACCTGCAAAACTTAAACGCAATGCATGCAAGTAAATATGGGATTATTGCGAGAGTTTAAACATGATGCAAATTCTCTTTGGACCATGAAAGTCGTCTTTGGATAATGAGGATGATGTCCTTAGACCATGATGTCCTGGGCCATGAATCGCGTGATAAGGGATTCACATGTCATGAAATGATTTTCTCGGGAATGAAAATGGTGCCTCTAAACTATGACGCCTTTGAATAATGATGTGAAACTTTGAGAGATCCTCAGGCTATGACATGGTGTCTTCAGGCTATGAGGATGATGCCTTTGGACTATGACGCATTTGGACAAGATGGAGATGTTTCAGCCCATGAGATGTAGAGACATCATGCTTGGTCATATGTGTAGCGAAATAAGACAAAGCTTAGTCTTGTGTAAGATTGGGGCAGAGCTTAGCCCCGGGAAAGTAGAAAATAGGGCATGATTTTAACTAGCGTAGCATTTGGTATAATGCAAGGAAAGGCAGAGCTTAGCCTAATGCAGTTAAGGAGGCAGGGCTTAGCCTAATGCAGTTAAGGAGGCAGGGCTTAGCCTTATGAAAAATAGGAGACAATTCTTAGTCTCATGCAATTAGGAGACGGTGCTTAGTCTCATGCAAGGAAAGGCAATGCTTAGCCTTATGCAATTAGGGAGGCAATTCTTAGACTCATGCAAGGAAGGGATACAATGCTAAGTCTCATGCAATCAGGAGACGGTGCTTAGTCTCATGCAAAGGAAGGCAATGCATACCCATATGCAATTAGGGAGGCAATGGTTAGCCTTATGCAAGAAGAGGAGACAATGCTTAGTCCCATGCAATTAGGAGACAGTTCTTAGTATCATGCAAAGGAAGGCAATGCTTAGCCTTATGCAAGGAGGGAGGCAATGCTTAGCCTCATGCAAGAAAGGAGACAATGCTTAGTCTCATGCAATAGAAAGGCAGAGCTTAGCCTTATGCAATGTAGGGAGGCAATGCTTAGCCTCATGCAATGGAAAGGCAGAGCTTAGCCTTATGCAATGTAGGGAGGCAATGCTTAGCCTCATGCAAAGGAAAGATAATGAGTGATAGTAGAGTATTTCTTAGCTGGAGACGTGTTTTGCATTTGGCAAATTGCCATTATGATTTTTCATGTGTGTGTGTAATTGCGGGTATTCCTTGTTCCGTGCATCTAATGAAAAATCGTGAGTTTTGCGGGGAAGGTTGGTTTGTGCCTTCACTTGCTTGATTTTCTTTGCTTTTGCCCTGTATCGAGATCCTGCTCAAGTTACCATGGGTAGCATCTTGGTGTTTCATAAAAATAAAGTTTTCGAGAAAATTTGCGTGTGTTTGATGAATATAGTAGTTAAAAAAAGTAGTATGCAATATCAAGTAAATTGGATGAACCAATGATTGTGACACTATAGAGACATTGGAACTTCTTAGCATTAGAATTTAGAGGGTTCTCCTCAAAATTCTACCCCAGTTTAATAAGCGATTCTTTTACCGTTTTGCACATGATAAAATTAGCTGGACTTCTTCTGGAATTTTGAGGGTCCTCCTAAATATTCTGCGCCAGTTTCTGGCCATGGTGAAATATTAAGATTTTATTAAATTGTGACCGAACACATAGGGCTGGCTACGTATACCCTCTTAAACAGGAATCAGGTCAAGCTTAGTTCAGTTACATCAAATGAAAAAATGCAAACAATCTAAACATAGTATCTTTATTGCGTCTGAGTTGATAGGCTTTGGCCAAATTTCTCCGTCCATTTCTGCAAGTATGAGGGCTCCTCCAGTTAGTACTATGTGAACCATGTAGAGCACTTGCCAATTGGGTGAAAAATTTTCTTTGGCTTCTTCTTGATGCGGGAAGATCCGCTTCAGCACTAGCTGCCCCGATGTGAACTCTCTAGATCTGACCCTTTTGTTAAAAGCTCTGGACATTTTTTCTGATAAAGTTGACCATGACATACCTCATTCATTCTTTACCCGTCAATAAGATCTAATTGTTCATAGCAACTTCATATCCATTGTGCATCACTGAGTTCACCTTCTTGTATAATTCTTAAAGAAGAAATTTTGACATCAGCGACAATGACAGCTTAGGTAACGCAGACCAGCAAGTAGGGGGTTGCCCCGGTTGATGTGCGGACTGTGGTACGATACCCCAATAAGGAAAATGGTAATTTCTCATGGTAATTTCTCATGCCATTGCTTATGGTTGTCTACCATCTTTCTCAATATTTTCTTGATATTCTTGTTTGCGGCTTCCACGGCTCCATTCATTTAAGGTTTGTACGCTCTGGAATTCTTGTGCTTGATTTTGAAGGGTTCAAACATAGCTTTCATTAAGTCACTGTTGAGTTTGGCAGCGTTGTCAGTGATGATGGATTCTGGCACCCCGAATCAGCAAACAAAATGATTCCTGGCAAAATCTGTAACGACTTTATTGGTTATAGCCTTGTAAGATGCAACCTCAACCCACTTTGTGAAGTAGTCTATGGCCACTAAAATGAACATGTGCCCGTTTGATGCAGCATGTCCGATTAGGCCGATGAAATCCATTCCCCAAGCGGCAAAAGGCCAAGGTGCACTTGTTGCATTTAGTTCATTTGGTGGCATCCGTATCATATTTGCATGTATTTGGCACTGATGACATTTTGGACATACCTAATGCAGTCTGTTTCCATGGTCATCCAAAAATAACATGCTCTTAATATTATCTTGGCTAAAACAAAACCGTTCATGTGTGGTAGGCAAGTTTCGGCATGTATCTCTTCAAGCAATTTGGAAGCTTCCTTGGCATCAACACGCTGTAATAATCCTAGGTCTGGAGTCCTTCTGTACAGAATTCTTCCACTTTAGAAGAAATGGTTGGATAATCTTCGGAGTGTGCGTTTCTGAGTAGGGTTTGCATGATCCGGGTAATCTCATTTTGCCAAGTATTCCTTGATATCACGGAATCGCGGATTCCCATTTGTTTCTTCTTCAACATGAGATCAATAAGCTGGACGATTATGGAATCTTACTAGAATAGGGTCGATGAAATTCTTGTCCAGGTGTTGTATCATGGAAGAAAAAGTGGCCAATGCATCTGCGAACTTATTCTGGATTCTTGGAAAATTTTTGAACTCTATCTTTGTGAATCTCTTCATCAACTCTTGCATATGATATAGATATGGTAATATTTTGGTATTCTTTGTAGCCCACTCCCTTAGAACCTAATGTACAAGAAGGTCTGAGTCACCAGTTACCATCAATTCCTGGATATTCATGCCAATGGCCAAATTAATCCTGAAGATGCAAGCCTCATATTTTCCATATTGTTGGTGCACGAAAATATGAGCTTTGCAGATACCGGGTAATGTTGACCTGTTTCTGACACCAAAACAGCTCTGATACCCACTCATTTGAAAATTGTAGCCCCATCGAAGAACATTCTCCAACCGTCGTAGGTTTCGGCGATAACTTCCCCTACAAATGTTACTTATTTATCGGGAAAATATGTTTTCAGTGGTTCGTATTTTCCTCCTACAGGATTTTCTGCCAAATGATCGGCTAATGCTTTTCCCTTGACCGCCTTCTGAGTTACATAGACTATGTCAAATTCATTCAACAGTATCTGCCATTTTTCCAGCTTCCCTGTAGGGATGAGTTTCTCGAAAATATATCTCAGAGCATCCATCCTTGATATGAGATATGTGGTGTAGGCACAAAAGTAGTGCCTCAACTTCTGAGCTATCCATGTTAGGGCCCGATAGGTGCGTTCCAGCAAGGAATACCGTGCCTCATAGGGTTTGAACTTCTTGCTCAGATAGTATATGGACTGCTCTTTCCTCCCCGTCTCATGTTGTCCCAAGACACAACTGAAAGCCCCATATGGGGGTGTTTAAAACCGAACCGATACCGAAAACCGATCCGCAAAAGTGGCTTAATGGCTTATTGGTATCGAGTTATTGGTTTAACGGATGGGGAACGGATTGAAATTTTATTATTAACGGCTTATCGGTTTGGGGCGGATTATTTAATTTTCTTATCGGATAAAAAGTTAATCCGTTATATATATATATATATAGGACTTCTATCCCAATGATATAGCTTTTGTCGAGTATCAATTCCCATTAACAAGTGTTGGCCGCCAAAATAAATGCCTCGTCTATGTTTTCACTTTTCCATTTTTTTCCAGATCAAGATTCAAAGGCATTTGTTGCTAGAAAATCACGTCTAATAACATTGACTAATGAATTTGTAGTAGAATTTTGAAGGTTTTAAGACAAATAGGTGGTTATAACTTGTTGATTTCTATTGTATCGGTATGTGTGCAGATCACTATGTGTTCAGACATATAATTTTATCAGTATGTTGCCAAAATAGGCCACTGCAATACAGATTCAAATAGGCCGATAAATCACTCGATAACCTCCCAATAATAGCTAAACTGATACCAATCCGCCGAATATCTTATCGGGTGGCTAGCAGATTAGTACATTTAAAAGCCGATAGCCGATAAGACAAACCGTTAAGCGTAAATAACCGCCCGATCCGCATGATACAAAGCCCTAGCCCCATCTAGTACGGACATATAAAGTAGCATAGGTCTACCTGGTTCCAGCGGGACCAAGACCGGTGATGAGGACAAATATTCCTTGATTTGTCAAAAGCTTTCTGGCATTCTTCAGTCCAACTTGTTGCGGCATCTTGCTTTAACATTTTGAACATTGTCTCACAGATCACGGTTGATTGTGCTATGAAGCGGCTAATGTAATTGAGACGCCCCAAGAGACTCATCACGCCTTTCTTGTTCCTTGGATGTTGTAAATCCCGGATAGCCTTGACCTTTGACGGATCCAACTCAATTCCTCGGCAGCTGGCGATGAACCCTAACAACTTTCCAGTAGGAACTCCAAAGGCACACTTTGCGGGGTGCAGTTTCAAATTATACCTTCAAAGCCGATCGAAGAACTTTCTCAAGTCTTCTATGTGATCTGTACTCTTCTTGGATTTGATGATGACGTCGTCCATATATACTTCTATCTCCTTGTGTATCATGTCGTGGAAAATGGTCGTCATGGCTCTCATATAAGTGGCCCCAGCATTCTTCAGACCAAACGCCATCATTTTATAGCAATACACTCCCCATGGCGTAATAAAAGTTGTCTTCTCAGCATCTTCTTCATCCATCCAGATCTGATAATATCCCGCGAAGAAATCCGCAAAAGACTGTAGTTCATGCTTGGCACAATTTGTCGATCAATATGTGTATATTAGGTAACGGGAAATCATCTTTGGGACTTGCTTTGTTTAGATCCCGATAATCGACATATACTCTGACTTTCCCATCCTTCTTCAGAAATTCATGTTGGATATTCAACCACTCTGAGAACCTTAGCTTTGATCTACTTAGTGACTTCTTCTTTAATTTTCAGACTTATATCTGGCATGATCTTTCTAAGGTTCTGCTTTACAGGAGGACACATCGGTTTAGTAGGTATGAGCCACTATAGATGTGCTCAAACAAGTCATATCATCATAAGACCATGAAAAAATATATTTATACTCTTTAGGGAAACAAATGTACTCTTCTTTCTCTGATGGTGACAGGTGAATGCTTATGCGAGTTTCTTTGACTATTTCGGAATTTGCCAAATTGACTATCTTGATTTCGTCTAGATTGGACTTAGGATTGTTCTCAAAATTTTCCACTTCTCAGACAATTTCCTCAGGTATTACGTTTTTTTCTTCTATTTCTTCGGAGTCACTATCCTTATGTTGTGTTGTCTCATTACATGTCACAGTTGCTAGTTCATCAGGATAAGTAATAATAATGTTGTAGAGAGAAAATATAAAGGATAATAATAAATACTAAAATAACATACCATTGATAAATACCAAAGCGTCAAACAAAAGCAATTTTGACGATCCAAATAATTATTTTAAAGCAAAATAACAAAATACTAAGAAATGTCTTAAAGATGCCCACAAAAATTGTTTAAAAAAAATGATGCTACAGCCAGGTTACCTCGGAACTCCGCGGGCCCGTGATGGTGTGGCGGTCCAGTTCCTAAGAACAGCTCCCTTCTCCACTGTCTGAATGACGAGGCCCTCCTCCTCCTACTCCCTAATTACTGCTCTGTAATCCATATCTTCATCTTTCAAGAACAGATTCCTTAAACGAGCTAGAACTTCATCTTCTTAAGATCCCCACATCATGTCAGCTTGATGAAAGGATTGGCTCATATGTGGTACTGGCTGCTCAAGAGGATAATAAGGACCACGCCATGGCAGTGACCAATCATTATACTCCTGCCAGGTGTACTGAAATCCAATTCCAAAGGTTGCGCCATGACGCTTTAGCAGTATTGGTTTGCCAATACCCTGGAGATTCTTTCCGAGGCCAATACTCTCTCTATTTTTGTCACGACCCAAAACACTATAGGTCGTGATGGCGCTGGACACCACTGTCAGGCAGACCAACCCCTAAATTAGTTGAAATACTTTCCTGCTTAACATCTTCGAAATTGTTGCCTTTCCTTGAATTTCATAATCAAATAAATATTTTTTTGTAAATTAAGTACGACATGAAATCAATTTAATTTAATAAAATAATTATCAACACATCCCCAGAACCCGGTGACACAAGTACATGAGCAACTTCTAAGAATTTATACAATTATACAACGCTTGTCTGAGGAACAAATTGGACAAAGACTGGAAAAAAAATGAATTGTAAATACATAGAAGGGAGACTCTGTCAGCTGCGGAACGTCTCCCGATGAATGCAACCCGTATAAGTCTCCAAATCAATCAGTGTACTTTGAAGGTACCTGTGCAATAAAATGCACAGCAAGTGCAGTATGAGTACATAAATGAATATGTACCCAGTGAGTATCCCGTCTAATCTCGAAGAACTAGTGACGAGGTCGACTTGACACTCACTAGGGTCCAACAATATAATATAACAGGGTATAATGTAAACGGTAGGCATGTAAGACAATGAAAAACAAATACGTATAAAGCACAGAAATCCAAGTAAATACGGAAAGTAATTACAATTTCCGCTTTCTTTTCCCCAAATTTCTGTCAAGTCAATACCCACGAACAGTACCAAATAGTCATGCGCACAGAGGAATAAGACAACCGGCCGGAGTCATAAGGGAGACATCTAAGCACTGAATAGTCGTAAAGCTTCCCCCAATCGTGAATCATACCCGCGACTCGGGTGCTGACACATATATTCCGAATTATCACAAAGCTTCCCCCGCTCGCGAATCATACCTACGACTCGGGTGCTGACACATATATACTGAATTATCATAAAGCTTCCCCCGCTCGCGAATCATACCTGCGACTCGGGTGCTGATATATATGCCAATTTGCCAATAGGCTCAGTAGAGGCTATACTCGTAACAGGGATGAATTAACTGAAATTTTAGATGCAACTTCTACCATTTTTATACTAGTCCAAGTAATAAGCAACTCAAAGTACGCCTAAAGATACATATAAGGCACGTAAAAGCATGCTCGTGAAATCCTAAAACTACCCGACATGGCATAATAGTAGCTACGCACGGACTCTTGTCACTTCGTGCGCACGTAGCCCCCAAAACAATCACACATAGCATACAAATCACCTATGGGGGCATTTCCCTCTTACAAGGTTAGAAAGAAGACTCACCTCGCTTCGAAGATTCATAACCGGCTTCCAAGCCCTCCCGACGGCTCCAATTTGATGCACAACGCCCCAAAACTACGAAATAACGGGCAAAGCAATGAAAATTCTCTCTAATACTTGTAACAAATTCAAATTATATCATTTCCCAACTCCGCTCAATGAATTGACCAAAATGCCCTCGAGCCCACGTGCCCGGATTCTGAAATTTCTCTAAGATAAACTCTACCCATAGCTTTACTAGTTCAAATATACATGTTACTCACATATTCATGCTCAAATTCGTGGTAAAAATCCAATTTATCAAATTCTAGGTTTCCTTCAAAAGTTCGCAAAGTTTCCTCAATTTCTCATATGTAATTCAAGTAATAATCTTGTATTTAACTTAGAAACGAGTAGAAACAACTTACCTTGACATAGATTATGAAATTCCCCTCTTGAAGCTCTCAGAAAATCGTCCAACCAAGTGAAAAATTAGAAGATATGGCCCAAATCCCGTCTTTTAAAATACTTCACTGCCCATTCTGATCCTTCTTCGCGAACGCAGTAACTCGCCGCGAACGCATAGAACAAAAACTCCAGCTCCCCCATTTAGTCTTCGCGAACGCAGTACACCACCGTGGACTCATAGAACAAAAATTCCAGCTCCCCCATTTACTCTTTGCGAACGCGGTACACCACCGCGAACGCATAGAACAAAAATTCCAGCTCCCCCATTTACTCTTTGCGAACGCGGTACACCACCGCGAACGCATAGAACAAAAATTCCAGCTTCCCTATTTACTCTTCTCAACCAGCCTCTAGTAGAATGGTTATAACTTTTTTCACAAAACTCCAAACGACAAAGAGCTTACAATTCTAGAAACTAGACATAAAGGGATACTACTTTCATCTTTACATCATCTTAAATTTCCTTATAGATTGTGAGATATGAGCCTCCGAAGTCAGACCTGCGCAGCACAAATCTTTCTTCTTCGCGAACGTGAGGCACTGCTTGCGAACGCGAAGAGCAAAGTCCCGGATGCCAAATTCTTCTTGGCGAACGCGAAGGGATCCCCGCAAATGTGAAGAACAACACCAGACACTAGCATCAGCCATCTCAAAACAACCCGAAATGATCCGAAACCACCCCGAAACACACCAGAGGCCCCCCGGGACCCCACCCAATCACACGACTCAGTCCCATAACATCACACGGACTTGCTCGAGGCTTCAAATCACATCAAACAATGCCATAATCACGAATTGCACTACAATTCAACTTTATGAATTTTGAAATTTCAAACTTCCACATCCGATGCCGAAACCTATAAAATCACGTCCGATTGACCCCAAATTTTGCACGCAAGTCATATTCGACATTACGGACCTGCTCAAACTTCCGGAATCCATTCACACACTTCAAGTCAATTCTGCTTGCACTGAACTAGGCTAATAGCTTGACCTGGGTCCCTAATACCCCGATTCCTCTCATAATACACAAGAACAACCATCATAGTCGGGACAACACCCCACCATCCACAATCGACTGAGTCGAACACCTTCTAGGCCTAAATTTTCAATTAAGCAATACTGCACTTCCTTATACTTGGTCTAAATATTCAATCACTCAGGTGACTACATGTCACACTAATGCAATCTTCCCGCGGTCAAGCTCCCACAACTTTCCACACATGGTAACAAGTGTGCACATCGATACCCCTGACCACACAAATGCTGCAAAATACATTAAGAACCCATGACCGGGATACAAGACTCTTTAACCCAGCATCGATCCCAGGTGACACCGAAGATAACACCAGCTTATTCTAAACATTCAAATCCTTTGCTCTTGCTCCTTCGAGCTCGTGACATCCTTGTTAACACAGAACCGCAATCTCGATTGCTACCTCTAGTTACATACTGCTTGTTGCACTTAACATGTCAATATGGAATAGCATAAGAATTTCGTCATAACTCCTGAACCACTAATATGGTGAACACTTCATCATACAGAAGCCTTTTACTTACCTCAATTCATGAGAACCATAACAACGCACGAGCGAATTCTCACAATCACAATACATGCAAATCCTTAAGTAGTTGTCAGAACCACCATAAACCTTCCAGGATCCGCCTACACCTGACAGGCCATAGCACTTGAATGCTCCTAAATGAAATCTATTACGACGGCCGACAAGCCCCACACACATCTGCACATACCACACACATACTCAATCACACCGAAGGAACTGATCACTGTCGTACATGTGCCATGTTAACCATGGCTAACCAATCTATCTTCTTTTAATCATCTTTATTTGCCTCAGAGATAGTAGTAACTTCTTTCAACTCATTGCAAACTCAATCCCCTTTCTCAGCATTACGTTGCAAAAGCTTGATTCTTAATCATACTGCTGCTTGCAACCCTTAAACAACACATTCTCTAACATTCGATATTACTAGGACCACTGATGAGAGTCACCCACTCTGACTGGCCCTGTATACAATCCACTCCAAGGCTCTTCTAGCACATGAACATCCTCTCAATGAAGTACGTGACTGAGTCACTGCCCTTACAACTCGCATATGCCTTAAGTATAAATCCTGAACCTTTCGAAGCCCAACCCCGGTCCAATAGGTCCTACTTGTGCACATATTCATCAAATCCCATGCATAATTACCATTCTACTCCTTTCCCTTAGCTGAAACAACTTGCCAATATGCCGACAATCCGCAACCCTGTGAGAACACAGTCCTACAACCCAACTGTAGGTAGTGGCGCTCCCCCACTTAGCCCGACGCTACTCCTTGCACCACTCTAGACCCTGCTGAGATCCTTTCTCCTTTGTTAACATGATCTTGCTCAACCAATCCGTCCAATTCTTCCAAATTCTCCTCTAGGCACTTCCTGAATACTCAAATTCTCTAGCATCATTCACATATTCGCCCTCCTGCCGAATAGCCACTAGAATTCCTCGCAGAAACTTGCTAACCACACAACCGCTAACCTACTCATGGAAGATAACCCAACTGTGGAAATCACCAACTGACACCTTTTCACGACGCAGAAATGCACCCCTTCTGCAACATCAATACCACATCCTAAGCCTGCTCGCATTCACCAACTTTACCGGTTTGTCCGCTCCCCATGGACATCTACCAAATGCGTTACAATATCTTAAAATTCATCGCCACATTGCATCCTTCTTCATTCCTGATAACTCATCTCTGTTGTACCCAACCTTCCGCCGAAATGACCAATATTTCAAATTAAGCTCGTGAACCAAATCTCCGTCCACTAAAATTCTCAAATTACTCCAAACTTCTCCTAAAGATAAGCAGTTGTCTTACCGCTAAACTCATATGCTATGTTGCCACTCTCCCACTTTAGTTAAACTCATTCCTTTAATCACTGCCTGACTTCCTTTTCTTATGCGTGACCCTTTAGAAATTTAGCCTCCACTTGACACTTCTCACATGACTTCCTTCATCGAATGCTGCCCAATTGTTTCCTCAATTCAATATCATTCTCTGCAGCTCTTAAACCGGTAGATCCCCACGACTTCTAACTCTCCGAAGATAATATTTCTCGAGCTGCCTCCTTTAGAAATATTCATTAAATACCTGAACCGTCGCACACCACGGTCTCTGACAGCCGCTTCTTCAATACTACTTCACAACATTCTGACCCAATGCAATCGAAGAGCTATGACGCCGGCGAACTTAACCCACTATATTCGATCAACGATGACGATATCTCATCACAGGTGAATATTCCACCCCACTTGAAAACACCAAGTCTTACTACTTTATCAATCCAAAACCTTACTATTTATAATCTAAATGCCCTTCCTCTGCCGAAACTAAAATACTGAATCTCGAGATCACGCCTTGGGAAGACCTCCCTTCAAACCATTCATCACCCCAATATAAGGGTAAGCATTCTATCATCACACCCACATCGCGCGATAACCAATCGTAAGCATCATAACCACCTGAGCATAGACTCCAGGCTCTTAATGAACACAGCTACCGAGCTGAGACAACATATCATTATTCATGCAGGGCAACAACAACAGCCGAAACAACTATGCACGGAAGACTTCACGCACCATATATATACCACCATTACAACTCCTCAAATTCCCGATTCATAACAAGCGCTTTGCGACGCGTAAGATTGAGTAGGAAGAAACATCGACATAAGCCTCAAAGGAATCAAATCGCACGATGAGGAATCAAGAAAGGGAAATACTTCTAACAGCCCCGTAGCCTCTCGAAGATAAGTACAGACGTCTCCGTACCGATCCGCAAGACTCTACTAAACCTGCTCATGACTCGTGAAACCTAGGGGAACCTAGAGCTCTGATACCACGTTGTCACGACCCAAAACACTATAGGTCGTGATGGCGCCGGACACCACTATCAGGCAGGCCAACCCCTAAATTAGTTGAAATACTTTCCTGCTTAACATCTTCGAAATCGTTGCCTTTCCTTGCATTTCATAATCAAATAAAAAAAAATTCGTAAATTAAATACGACAGGAAATCAATTTAATTCAATAAAATAAATCTCAACACATCCCCAGAACCCGGTGACACAAGTACATGAGCAACTTCTAAGAATTTATACAATTATACAACGCTTATCCGAGGAACAAATTGGACAAGGACTGGGAAAAAAATGAAGTGTAAATACATATAAGGGAACTCTGTCAGCTGCGGAACGTCTCCGGATGAATGCAGCCCGTATAAGTCTCCAAATCAATCATTGTACTATGAAGGTACATGTGCATCAAAATGCACAGCAAGTGCAGTATGAGTACATAAACAAATATGTACCCAGTGAGTACCCCGTATAATCTCGAAGAAGTAGTGACGAGAGGTCGACTTGACACTCACTAGGGTCCAACAGTATAATATAACAGGGTATAATGGAAACGGTAGGCATGTAAGACAGCGAACATCAAATACGTATAAAGCACAGAAATCCAAGTAAATACGGAAAGTAAATAACAATTTCCGCTTTCTTTTCCCAGAATTTCTATCAAGTCAATACCCACGAATAGTACCAAATAGTCATGCGCACACAAGAATAAAACAACCGACCGGAGTCATAAGGGAGACATCTAAGAACTGAATAGTCGTAAAGTTTCCCCCGCTGGTGAATCAAACCTTCGACTCGGGTGCTGACACATATATTCCGAATTATCACAATTATTCCCCCGCTCGCAAATCATACCTGCGACTCGGGTGCTGACACATATATATTGAATTATCATAAAGCTTCCCCCGCTTGCGAATCATACCTGCGACTCGGGTGCTGACACACACACACACACACACACATATATATATATATATATATATATATATATATATATATATACCAATTCGCCAATAGGCTCAGTAGAGGCTATACTCGTAATAGGGATGAATTAACTGGAAATTTAGATGCAACTTCTACCATTTTCATGCTAGTTCAAATAATAAGCAACTCAAAGTACGCCTAAAGATACGTATAAGGCACGTAAAAGCATGCTCGTGAAATCCTAAAACTACCCGACATGGCATAATAGTAGCTACGCACGGACTCTCGTCACCTCGTGTGCACGTAGCCCCCAAAACAATCACACATAGCATACAAATCACCTATGGGGGAATTTCCCTCTTACAAGGTTAGAAAGGAGACTCACCTCGCTCAAAAGATCCATAACCGGCTTCCAAGCCCTCCCGACGGCTCCAATTTGATGCACAACGCCCCAAAACTACCAAATAACGGGAAAAGCAATGAAAATTTACTCTAATACTTGTAACAAATTCAAATTATATCATTTCCCAACTCCGCTCAATGAATTGACCAAAATGCCCTCGGGCCCACTAGCCCGGATTCCGAAATTTCTCGAAGATAAACTCTACCCACAGCTTTACTAGTTCAAATATACATTTTACTCACATATTCATGCTCAAATTCGTGGTAAAAATCCAATTTATCAAATTCTAGGTTTTCCTTAAAAAAATTCCCAAATTTTCCTAAATTTCTCATATCTAATTCATGTAATAATCTTGTATTTAACTTAGAAACGAGTAGAAACAACTTACCTTGACATAGATGACGAAATTCCCCTCTTGAAGCTCTCCAAAAATCGTCCAACCAAGTGAAAAATGAGAAGATATGGCCCAAATCCCGTCTTTTAAAACACTTCACTACCCAGTCTGATCCTTCTTCGCGAATGCGGTAACTCGCCGCGAACGCATAGAACAAAAACTTCAGCTCCCCCATTTACTCTTCGCGAACACGGTACACCACCGTGAACGCATAGAACAAAAATTCCAGCTCCCCCATGTATTCTTTGCGAACGCGGTACACCACCGCGAACGCATAGAACAAATATTCCAGCTTCCCTATTTACTCTTCTCAACCAGCCTCTAGTAGAATGGTTATAACTTTTTGCAAAAAACTCCAAATGACAAAGATCTTACAATTCTAGAAACTAGACATAAAGGGATACTACTTTCATCTTTACATCATCTCAAAATTCCTTATAGATTGTTAGATATGAGCCTCCGAAGTCAGACCTCCGCAACACAAATCTTTCTTCTTCGCGAACGCGAGGCACTGCTCGCGAACGCGAAGAGCAAAGTCTTGGATGCCAAATTCTTCTTCGCGAACGGGAAGGGATCACCGCGAACGCGAAGAACAAAACCAGACACCAGCATCAGCCATCTCAAAACAGCCCGAAATGATCTGAAACCACCCCGAAACACACCCGAGGCCCCCGGGACCCCGTCCAATCACACGACTCAGTCCCATAACATCACACGGACTTGCTCTAGGCTTCAAATCACATCAAATAACGCCATAATCACGAATCGCACTACAATTCAACTTTATGAACTTTAGATTTTTATACTTCCACATCCGATGCCGAAACCTATCAAATCACGTCTGATTGACCCCAAATTTTGCACGCAAGTCATATTCGACATTACGGACCTGCTCAAACTTCCGGAATCGCATTCTGACCCCGATATCAAAATTTCCACTTCCGGTCGGATTCATCAAAAACCTTCAAATTTCTTACTTTAGCCAAATGAGTTCAAATTAACCTACAGACATCCGAATTCACTTACGATCACGATCCCAACTCCAGAATCACCATAGAAGCTAATTGTCACGACCCAATTCCTAACTCAGGTCGCGATGGCGCCCAACAGCGGGGTTAGGCAAGCCGATATAACTCTCACAAAGTGATACCCTTCCCATTCGATCAACAGGTCAATGATTACCGGTTTATAAAAACTAACACGATACTAGCCTTGGCTGAAGATAAAGTCGTAGTAGGTAACAAGCCGAAATAAAACATACATATAGATATACATCCCAAAACCCCAAAAATATATACCGCGTGTGTGCCAGGAACTAGTGTCACGAGTGTCACGGGAAACAACTGAATATACAATGACTACAACATATACATGGTCTCAGTTTGAACAAAATAGATAGAGAGTATAACAAAGAAACTCCAGGGTGCTGCCAGGAAGTCTCTAGGAAAGCAGCTCACCATGGAGTATGGCCACGCTATCAACAACTAGCACCGGCCTGAAAATCAGACGTACCCGCCTCCGGATCTGTACAGTCAAGTACAGAAAAGAAAAAAAGATGCAGCATGAGTACATAAATAAATATGTACCCTGTGCGTATCCCGCCTAATCTTGAAGAAGTAGTGACGAGAGGTCGACTCGATACTCACTAAGGTCCAGCAGTTAACATAAAGCAGAATATAAGGTAAAACAGTAGATATGTAAGCAATTTATCACAATGAAATGAATACAAGGTTTTTAGGCAAGTACTGGAAGCAAATGACAATTTCCACTCTCTCTTCTCCCCAATACTTCCCTAAATCATAAATCAAGAAAACAACACCAATTAGTCATGCACACACAAGGACAATACAACCGGCTAGAGTTATGAGGAAGAATAGCTATGCACTTCCGGGGATCGACCGGCCTGTACCAAGAGTGTGTCTATCAATGTAATCATATCATAACATAGTGTAACTTCGTCCATGCATTGCCGGGGATCTACCGGCCCGTACCAAGAGTGCATTATTAATTAGTTCCCTGTGCACTGCCGGGGATCATCCGGCCCATACCAAGAGTGCACTATAAATCCACCGTGGCGTACGGCCCGCTCCCATAAGAGTGAAGGAAGTTACATATCGCTCGCGGGATGTAAATGGCAAAGCGAAAACATGCACACACAAAACATTAAGTCTACTTCACCTAACAAACCATTCCAAATATTTAACCAATGAGATACTCAGGGATAACAATGATAGATCGAACAATAATTCATAACATGGCAGTCACTTCAAGGCAGAATACAAGGCATGTTGTGGTCCTAGACTACCCGGACAAAACACATGTAGTCGCTACGTACGGACTCTCATCACGCGGTACGCACGTAGCCCCCAAAACAATTATATACAACACAAAGAATACCTATGGGGACAGTTCCCTCTTACAAGGATAGAAAGGAGACTCACCTCGATAAAAACACTCCTCGGACCAAGGATCGGATCAAAGATGCGCCCGAAATTCCGAAACTACACTTAACGGCTCGCAACTAGCCAAACATAGCATAATTGAGTCAATTCATGCTCTAGGAATAAGAATCAACAAGATATTCCAAAATATAGCATTCTTGAAGGTTTTTTGAAATGTTGACCCCGGGCCCACGCGTTCGGATTTTGAAAATTCTCGAAGGAATAAATTACCCGAAGCCTAAGGATCGTAATTACATAATGCATTTGGGAATTCATGGCTAAAAATGAAGTTTCACTATTTTCCCAACACCCCACATTTTTCTATCAATTCCTATGAATTTTAAGATAATTGGAAGAGGATTTTATTTGAATTTGATGTTAAAAGTCATGAAAACGGACTAGAAATCACTTACCTCGATAAATTTGAACTTGGGCAGCCCTTTTCCCTAGCTTGGAGGAGCTCTAATGGAGTTTGGGTATTGAATAATGAAGAAGAATCCCGTAATTGGACATTTAAGTACTGCCCAGGAAAACCTTCACTGCGATCGCGGCATCAAGCCTGCGATCGCAGAGACCAAGCTGCCAGACCACTGCGGTCACGGCTGTAGGTCTGCGATCGCGGAGAACAAATGGCCCTGGGCCCCAAACAACACTATGTGATCGCATAGTTGGGGCCTGCGATCGCAGGAGTGAGGTCTGCCATCGCAGAGAGTGGGGGGAGAGACTTATGCGATCGCAGGGCGATGTCTGCGATCGCAGAGAACAAAATTTGGCCCAGAAGAAATCCCTCTCTGCGATTGCAATCATCCCTCTGCGATCGCAGAGAAGGAAACGAGACATAAATTTATTTGGTTTTTCTAACTTAGCTCCCGGGGGTCTAAAACACCCCTGAGCCCCCCAGGATCCCGTCCGAAAGCACCGGCAAGTCTGTATTCATGATACGGACTCGCTCAAACTTCCGAAACATGAAATACAACAACGGAACTCAAATTTCACCCCCAAAACCAAATTAATCAAACTTAAGAATTTTGGAATTTTAGAATTCATGGCATTGCGCCGAATGGGTCTATACTACTCAGAATGACCCCAAATTTTGCAGACAAGTCATAAATGACTATACGGAACTATTGCCGATCCCGGAATTCCATTCGAACCCCGGTAGCATGGAGTCCCGTTCCAGGCCAAATTCTAAACTTAAAGAAATCCTGATTTCCATTTCGGGCACCGAAATGCTCCCGGGTCATCAGAAACCCGAGCCGAACATACGCCCAAGTCCGAAATCATCATACGGAGCTACTAGAGCTGTCAGAACTCGATTCCGAGTTCGTTTGCTCAAAATGTTGACCGAAGTCAAACTTGGCCAAATAGGCGAGCCTTAAGGAACCAAGTATTCCTAAACCATCCAAATCATTCCCAAATCCCGAACCACCCGCTCCTGCGAGTCATAAAGCACGAATAGACGCTATAGAAGGTTTCATTTAAGGAAACGGGATCTTAATACGCAAAACGACCGGATGGGTCATTACACTATTCCCAGACTCGGAATCCCAAACGGACATCAATATCTCTGAAATGCTTTCCAACCCAAACTTAGGAAATTTCTTCTAAAATACTGATTTCTACAATATACGCTGAAACGCTCCCGGGTTATCCAAAACACGATACAGACATATGCCCAAGTCCGAAATCATCATACGAACCTGCTAGAACCTTCAGATCCTGATTCTGAGGTCGTTTACTCCAAATTCCAGTCTTAGTCAATTTCTTCAACTTAAGGCTTCCGAAATGAGAATTTTCTTTCCAATTTGACTCCGAACTTCCTGAATCTCCGACCATACGCACAAGTCATAATACCTGAAATGAAGTTGTTCATGACTTCCAACCGCTGAACGAAATGCTAGAGCTCAAAACAACCGGTCGGGTCGTTATAATTTTACTACTCCACTATTTATCTTTCTTAATCGTGTTGACACGCTCAATGCGATGGTAAGTCTCTCCACCATCTTTCTTCTATTCTCAACAACTGGATCAGTCTGATTGGTGTAAATACGATTACTCCCCTCTCCATGGATGATCACTTCCTGATGGTTCCATTCAAACTTAATAGCCTGATGCAGAGTAGAAGCTATGGCCCCAGGAGATTGTATCCAGGATCTTCTCAACAGCGGCGGATATGTCCAACACTTGAAATTCAACATCAAACCAAGTCGGGCCCATCTACAAACAACGGTTGATCTCCCCAATCGTGGCCCTTTGTGACCCATCGAATGCTTTCACGTCATACTTCCTGCTCGTATCTCATGCAAACCTTTACCCAACCTCTTAAGAGTGGTCAATGGACAGATGTCGAGACTTGAACCTCTGTCTATCAAGACCCTGGCAATGAATTTGTCTTTTCACTGCACTGTGATATGCAGTGCCCTATTGTGACTCAACCCTTCCGGCGACAGTTGATCTTTGTGGAAAGTGATCTTATGGCTTTCCAATACTTGTCCCACCATATTGGCCATCTCTCCACTGGTAATGTTGTTGGGTACGTAAGCTTCTGACGAGACCAATGTGTATAGGATTTTTCTGCTCGTACTCAGTCAAATTCTTGTATTGTTTATGATATCATCCCGCATAGATTGGTAAATCTAGGCTACAGACTTTTAATATTTTTATTACTATTTGAGAGAACCAAATTGATGAAAGGTGATTTTTAAAACTTCTTAATTAATTAAAGCAAAACAAATAATTTTCGAAATATTTATAATTTAAAAAGAATTGAAAATCGTTGAATTCACTTGATAATATTATTACAATAAAATCTCAATTTCTACATGTACTTCTCTAAATAATAATTTCGTATTGCTAATACAATTATATTTGCTCACTAAGAAAAAGTCAATTAATAGCACTCTGTGAGGTTATGTAATTAATTGAGTTAAAACTAGTGACGATCAAACCGAAATATTTTCTTGCTTCAATTGTGCTAAAAGGTAGTAAATACTTCGTGAGAATATTTTTACTAAAGATCAGTAATCTTGCCTATAACAATTCCTCCGTGAGAACTAAAACTAAGACATCACTCTACGATTTTATTCATTGGTTATTATACATATTAATTTTGCTCTGTGAGAATTACAAAATAATATAAGAATAAATTAAATAAAATATATAGAAGTGATAATAATGATTACTTAGAAACCATTATTTCAGCACAATATGAATTATAAAAAGGAAATTTCAAGCGAAGAATGTGGTAAAACTAAAATAATATTATAAAAATATTTATCAAGCTTCATCAACTATCCAAACAAATGAGATTACTCCATTATGGAGTACATAAGTCTCACAACAAAAAGAAATTCTAGAATATTGCCAATACTCTTAGAAAATCCAAAAACTAACAAGAAGAAAATAAAATAGTTAAAGAAAGAAGTTAAAACCAAAGTTTATAGAAAAGTAGTTCTCTTTCTTGTTTCTCCGACCTCTCCTTCAATGCAAAATTTACATTCAATTTATAGAAGAGTCTTGTAGGAATTAAATGATTAGACGTGTCCAAAACTAAGAGTGTTGATACGTCTGAAGATATGAGCTTGGATGTGTCCAAAGATAAGAGCTCGGATGTGTCCAAGATAAGAGCTTGGATGTTGAAACTTCAATTATAGGCGTCGGTTTGACATTTCAATTTCTGTGCTTGCCATAGCAGATTTCCATCGAACTTTCTGTCTTTTTTTTTTGTTATTTATTATCTCTTTTTTGTTTTCTGCAAAAATAGTTAGAAAGAGGCAAGATTCGAAATATAATTTAAGTATATTATTCAAAGTAGGATATTAAAAGTATATAATAAGTAAATATTTTATGTTCATCAAATTCCCCCATGCTTGAACCATTGCTCGTCCTCGAGGAGAATAATATTATTAGTAATTACTTTTTTTGTTAAATAGAAAATTGAAAGAATAAAAATTTACATAAGTTCAACACCAATAACATTTTCAAGTTCATCAAATCTTTACCTTGTTTTAGCTTCTGCTTTTATTTGGCAAAAGAAGTTTTGCATCTCGTATTCCTGATGAACCTTTTGAGATTGATAATTTTATTATCACAACTCATGAGTTTCTCAAATTTTTCCATAAGCTTGCTCTTCATGTCAGTATATCAACATTGATTTCTAAAAATCTTCTTAGGACATTTTTGGTTTTGTAATGTTTGGCTTAATGCTGGTAAGGGTAAAGGATATATTTATAGTGACTTGTTCTTTCCAGTTTTATTCTTAGAGTTAATTATTTTGTCAACCACAAATTTATTTCACAAGCATATATACATTTTTTTGATATTTTTTATGGGACATTCATATATACATGAAGCACAGTTTTTCAGAATGCCCAATTTTTTTATTTATTTTTTTTCATAATTCTCAATCCCATGCATTATAACCATTTCTTCTAAATTATAGATAGATGGAAAGAGTATGAATATTACTTTTGTATTCTTTCTTACTTTTCTTCATGATGGTGTAGCAATAAAATTGAAGGCTCAAATTTGGGTGCTAAAGGATATATATGTATACTTTTTTTTCTTTTCGGAATAAAGAGGCTAAAAAATTAAACAAAAAAAGCCTAATATTTTTAAAAAAAATCAATGTTGACTGAAATTTTGCCTCAATAGACATTTGGAGAATGTTCTAGCTAAATTATATTGATTCTACCTGTTTGTGATCATAATGCTTCTCAATTTCAATAATTTCTCATATTTGGAGATACTCATCCTTTGTCTTCATAAAAACAAAAATCACAAACTTGGAAGTTAGATGGCATAAATGAAAACAATTATGTTCAACAGTATGTAAAATTTTATCTTAACACTTTAAAACAGTACAAGAGCAATATTTACGAATAAAGGATGATTATAAACTAAAAAAAATTAAATGTGCATAGATAAATATATTAGAAACTCCTTTTTTATATTTTTAAGAATGAAAATAAGAAATACATAAAATAAAATCTTTTGAACTTTCAAATTCACAATCACAGAAGAAAGTTTGAAAGAAATTGTAACCACACATGTTCTATGTGTAATAGACGAAACTAATTTTACACTTTAACAGTCATAAAGTGCTGGTCATGAATATAAACCAGAAAATTACATGTGCCAACATTCGAATTGAATTATTAAATGGTTAACCAACCAGTTACTTAGGCATACCGATCACCATGGAGTTACTCCTGTGTAGGTGACACTCTTATTGCATAGGCCTTCATGAGAGGTACCGGTTGTATAATAACCTGGATATTGACCAGATTAGTTGGGTAAGCATTTAATTACCCAAATATGTATCGGATTTATGTGGCTCCATTTATTCACCATCAATGGTTACGGGTAGGGTATCTTAGTTCTGAGTTTAATATCGTCAGCTCGACTTATTATATTTGAGATTCATTAGTCTATCAAAGTGACCGACGAATTTTGCTCAAAATGTCCTCCAAAGTACTTTTTTGGCTTGTGTCCATTCACCTTAAACTTGTCTCCTCCATTATTCTGCTAAATTTTAATTGTACCATATGGAGTAACATCTGTAATATTGTAAGGACATGTCCACCTGAATTTTAACTTTTCTGGGAATAACCTGGGTCGACTATTGTAAAGAAGTACCTGATCTCCAATTTTGAAACTCTTTAGTCGAATCAACTTGTCATACCATATTTTTGTTTTTTCTTTGAATATTCTTGCATTTGCATAAGCTACTAATCTCAATTCCTCCAACTCATTAACCTGAAAAAATTTATTTTTACCAGTAGAAACTAATTCAAAGTTTAGTGCTTTTAGTGCCAAAAAGCGTTGTGTTCTAATTCAACTGGAAAATGACAAGCTTTCCCAAAGACTAATCTATATAGGGATGTTCCAATTGGCGTTTTGAATGCCGTTCGGTATGCCCATAATGCGTCATCTAATTTTAAAGCCCAATCTTTTCTTGAGATTCCAACCGTTTTTTCAAGAATTCTTTTTAACTCACGGTTGGAAACTTCAACTTGCCCTTGAGTTTGAGCATGATATGATGTACCTGTTTTATGAGTCACACCATATCTTGTCAGCAAAGCAGAAAATTGTATATTCATAAAAAGAGTCCCTTGATCACTAATGATGACCCGTAGTGTGCCAAATCTGGTAAAAATATTTTTCTTAAGGAAATTGCACACAGTTCCAGCATCATTTTTTTATGTGGGGATGGTTTCAACCAATCTTGACACATAATCCACAGCCACATGGATATATTCAAAATAATGAGAGGAAGGAAAAGGACCCATAAAATCTATTCCCCAAACATCAAATATTTCACATACCTATATTGATTGTAATGACATATCATCTCTCTTAGTGATGTTTCATGTTCTCTTACACCTTTCACATTGTGCAACATATGCTGGGACATGTTTAAAGAGTGTGTTCCAGAAGAATCCGTCTTCTTAAACTTTAAAAGTCATTTGATTTGTTGCATAATGTCCTCCAATTGATCTATCATGACAGTGATATAGAATTTTATTCATCTCTTCTTCAGGTACACACCTTCTAATGATATTATCTGCATAATTTTTAAATAAGTAAGGTTCATCCCACAGATAATACTTTGCATCAGATATAAGCTTTTTTCTTTGCTGGTAAGAGAAATCTTGCGGTATCCAATTTCCAACCAAGCAGTTCGCGATATTTGCAAACCAGGGTGGTTGAGTCACAATTGTGTCAACTGAAAAAATATTTTCATCAGAAAATTCTTCTTTATCTCATTAAACTCAAGGGGAGGATTTTCTAATCTAGACAAATGGTCAGCTACTTGGTTCTCTGTCCCTTTTTTGTCCTTTATCTCAATGTCAAATTCTTTCAGAAGTAAAATTCATCTTAATAACCTAGGTCGAGTATCTTTCTTAGTAAAGAGGTATTTTAAAGCTGCATGATCAGTAAAAATAGTAACCTTGGTTCCTATCAAATAGGAGGAAAACTTATCAAAAGCAAACACTACTTCTAGTAACTCTTTTTCTGTCGTGGCATAATTCACTTACGTCTCACTTAATGTCCCACTAGCATAGTAAATGGGACGGAAAACCTTATCTTTTCTTTTGCCTAAACCAGCTCCAACTGTTGTATCACTAGAATCACATATGACCTCAAAAGGTTGGTTCCAATCAGGGGACACAACTACAGGTGCAGTTGATTACTTTTCCTCAAGGGTTTCAAATGCTTTCACACATTCACTTGAAAAATCAAACTTAATGTCTTTCATCAAGATGTTAGTAATCGAATTTGAAATCTTTAAGAAATCCTTTATGAATCGTTTGTAAAAACCTACATGACCTAGAAAGCTCCTAATGCCTTTCACAGTTGTGGGAGGGGGTAATCCTGATGTAAGATTAATTTTACCCTTATCAACTTCTATCCCTTTAGCGGTGATTTTATATCCTAAAACAATTCCTTTCATAACCATAAAATGACATTTCCCCAATTAAGAACTAAGTTTGTTTCTTCACATCTTTTAAGAACTAAGGTCAAGTGGTTAAGACAATCCTTATATGGTTTGCCAAAGAGTGTAAAATAATCCATAAAAAATTCAAGAAATTTGTTAGTCATGTCAACAAAAATTGCAGACATGCAAAGCTGAAATGTAGTAGGGGCGTTGCACAGACCAAAGGTGTAAAGACCCGTAAACTTTCTTGCTTAAAATAATACCCGAACGAGTCCCCGAGTTGTTTTTACTGTGGAAATTCCTAAAACGGACTTAATCTGAACAAAAAGTACCCCGTGAGTTAAAGAATTAAATTTTCCAGAAATTGGGTGTTATGCGACGCACTATGCGATCACATAACGTGTATGCGGACCGCATAGTGGTCGCATATACGGGCATATCACTACCCAACTGAAGGACAACTATGCGGTCCAATCTACAACCGCATTTCGTTTCTGCGGACCGCATAACTGTCGCATTATTGCCTTTGATTTTTGTGGAGGGGTGTTATGCGATCGCATAACGAGTATGCGGACCGCATAGTGGTCGCATACCTGGGAAGATTGTATCCAAATTTTGGCCCACCTAGGGCCATTCTGCGGTTAGCTCTGCGGACGCATGTCACGAATGCGATCGCATTCTTGACCGTATATTTGACACGGGCTTTTAATTTTCCAAACTTTATACCCGACCCCGGCTTCATTTAACCCCTACTCCCTTTCATTTTAACTGGATTCTAAACAAAATAGAGAGAAGAAAAAGAGAGTTCTTGAGAGAGAAGTTTCCAAAATCACTCAAGCCTGGATATTATCGAGTACTGAGTCATCTTCTTCGCTAAAAAGTAAGCCTTCACTCTAATTCTCCCAATTTCTCAGATTTTGGATGGGAATAAAGCACTCATGGGTTGGTTTTGAAAAATGAAAGATGAAACCTTGCATGCATGTGAATGTAACTCAGTAACCTAGTAATGGGGGAAACGAACTTGGGTAATTATGCACAAAAAGGGGGTTAGTAACCTAAGGGATCACATAGTGTTTGATGAAATGCTTAATTGAATTAGAGGTTCCTAATCCTAAGTGAAATAGGTCACATTATGGAATAGATTGACGGTGCCCGACGATCCGGTGAATTGTGATAGAAATTAAAAAGGGAAACTCGACTCCAGGTATGTATGGCTAACTTTAATCTTTTTAAAATCGCTTTGTGGTGTACGAGCATACAGTATGTGTATTGATGTGAATATGTGCAAATGGTTGTTCAAATTGTGTTGAAGCAAGAAGTGTATTCCTTGTCTGTCTTTAGTTGATCACCACACTACTATGCTATGTGAAATGATGCTAGTAGGTTAATGAATCTGAGAGTATGAATGTATATGCTAAAGGTTGTGTAACAAGTAACGAAAAGGAGTTGTGATGTGATGTAATTGAACTAAACGGTTGTGGAAATATCGTATATGATTCACTGTTTGGTAAGATTTATTGTGGCACGATTTTTCTTTATACGTATTGTGGGTTGTAAAGAAGCTATATTCATATTGCTAAAACTTTCTGTGATTGAATTGTGAATTGTCATTGTTGATATGAGATATGATTATCTGGTAGGATCGGGTTGCGTGCCGCAACAGGAGGGATAAGGGTGATATGTGAGAAGTGATAAGGGTGAGATGTGATTGTCCGGTGGGATCGGGTTGCACGCTGCAATAGAAACATAATAAATGATTGTGATTGTCAGGTGGGATCGGGTTGCGCGCCGCAACAGAAGAAATAAGGGTGGAATGTTGAGAAGGGATAAGGGTGGAATTGTGATTGTGATTGTGATGAAGTGAGAATTGTGGAACTTCCATTGTGTTTCTTTCTATATCTTTGTGCAGTGATTGTGTGACTCTCTGTCTGTCTCTTGCCTGTGCATCATTGAGTTTACTTAGAGTAAAGTTTGTTCATACATACCAGTACAATTCAAATGTACTGACGTCCCTTTTGCCGGGGGCGCTACACTCTTGTGATGATTGTAGGTGGTTCTATAGCAGGTACTCCAGCCCACAGACAGTAGTGCCTCCTCTACGTCCTATCAGTTGTTTTGGTGAGAACCTTTCCTCTCGAGGCCCTGTGTGGTTCATGCCACCTCTTCTTCCGGATTTTAATTTTGGTATTTGTGTAAGGTATAGACGGAGCCTTGTTACCGACAAGTATTATATAACTCCTTTGTACTCTTAGAGGCTCCGTATATAGGAAATGTGGGTTATGTACATATGTATTTTGGGAAGTATAACTTGTAGACCATGTAAAGTAAACATGTATGTTATGTATATCTTGTAAGTATTGTACCATATGTGGGTAATGACAGAAATCTAGAATTTAATTCCAGGTTGTAAGAATGTGTTTAAATTATAATTGAATAATGTACATTGGAATCACGGGGAAATATGTGGGATGGAAAAGGGAAATAAGGTCCGCCTGACTGGGGCTACCCGGTCGAGCGCCGGTCGTGTCCCTCAGTTTTGGGGTGTGACAAACTTGGTATCGAAGCCTAAGATTTTTAAAAGAGTCCTAGGATGTCTCGGAGTCGTGTCTAGTAGAGCCCTTCTTATCGGTGTGTTGTCGACCACATCTATAATTAGGGGGCTACATGGACATTTAGGAAATTACTCTTTTCATTGTTATTCTATATCGTGCGGAGAGGTGGAAAGTGAAAATGTCTTTGCCTAATTCGTGCTTTGTTCCGAAATTTTCAGTAATGGCACCCAAGAAGAGAGCTCGACTCGGCCTTGAGGCCAATGCCACCCCGGGGGTGACTGTGAATTTTGTACCAGATAGTGCGGGAGAAAGTGATTCCCTCACCTTGAATCTGCCTGACCCTTCTATTCCGGAATGAGGCATTCATGTTCCTACGGCGGCGGAGGGTGCTGCAATCCCTCCCGCTAATATTCCTTATCCCTCTATGGTTCCAACTTCCTGTCCTGGTACGTCCGAATGGAACCTCGGAGGAGCTATTCATATGTTAACTCAGTTGGTGGCCGCCCAAGCCCAAAAATCTCATGCTACCCCTACGTCTTCCAGTGGACAGGGAGATTCCGCCAGCTCCAGAGTCAACCAGTTTCTGCAGTTGGACCCTCCAGAGTTCTCAGGTACGGATCCAGAGGCCGATCCACAGGATTTTCTCGATGAGATGTACAAGACCCTTCGGGTGATGAAGGCTACAGAAATAGAGAGGGTCGAGTTAGCTTCGTACAGGCTGAGGGGAGAAGCATATTCCTGGTTCGAGATATGGTCGGGTTCCCGTGGGGAGGGAAGTCCGTCGGCTAGATGGGACGAGTTCGTGGATGCGTTCATGGATCACTTTTTGCCTGCCGAGACTATGGCAGCCAGTGCTACTGCGTTTGAGGTCCTTAAGCAGGGCAGTATGAGTGTTTGGGAGTACCACATGGAGTTCGTAAGGTTGTCCAAGTATGCTCCTCAGTTAGTGTCGATCATGGATGCTCGAGTTCGACGATTTGTTCAGGGTCTCAGTCCTTTGGTTGTGAATGAGGCTGCTACAGCGGCTTTACACTCGAATATGAATTATGGAAAGATCGTGGGGTTCGCCTAGGCCACGGAGGCTAGAAAGTTGAAGATACGGGCAGACAGGGAGAATAGCAGCAGAGCCCGGTCAGTGGGTCACTCAGGGAGCGCAGTTGCAGGGGGAGACCAGTTCAGGGGAGGGGGCCATCAGGGCCATCCCAGTCTTATACACAGTCCACAGCCAGTGCATCATTATCAGCTGAATAGTCATTAGAGACCAGGATCCGACAGCAGGAGACCCCATCAGTCAAGTCATCCCGGAGGAAGGTTCCAGCAGCAGGGGAGGGCTCCGTGCCCTAAGTGCGGAGGGTTCCATACTGAGGCTTGTTATTTGGATCGCCCGATATGCTACAGGTTTAGGGTGAGGGTTCATCTTCAGCAGGATTGTCGTGCGCCCAGCCAGGGCATGAGTAGGGGATTTGCCCAGTCATCCGGTTCTTCAGCCGCCACATCTTCAGTGCGTCCTCCAGCTCAAGCAGGACGTGGTGTATATAGGGGTGGGGCTCATGGTAGAGGTGGACCTAGCTGATTCTATGCTTTGAGTGGTCGCCAGAACGCGGAGGCTTCTCCAGATGTTGTCACAGGTATCCTGAATGTTCAAGCACTTGATTGTTATGATCTTATTGATCCGGGGTCCTCCTTGTCTTATGTTACCCCGTTTATTTCTTCAAGTTTTGAGATAGAACCCGAACAGCTTCATGAGTCGTTCTCTGTATCGACTCCGGTTGGTGATTCTATTACAGTAGCGCGAGTCTATAAGAATAGTGTTGTCACGGTATGTGGTCGCGTTACCACGGCCGATCTTATTGAGCCTTGGACGGTATATTTTGATATTATTATGGGAATGGACTGGCTTTATTCGTGATTTGATAAACTCGACTGTCGAACCAGAATCATGAGGCTAGAGTTTCCTAATGAGCCGGTTATTGAGTGGAAGGGAAATGTTGTGGTGCAGAAAAGTAGGTTTATCTCCTGCCTTAAGGCCTCGAAGATGATTAAGAAAGGGTGTGTCTATCATTTGGTCCGGGTTGCGGACACCACTCCAGAGGTGCCTGCTCCCGAGTCCGTGCCTGTTATGAATGAGTTTCTTGAAGTATTTCCGGACGAGCTTCCAGGGATTCCGCAAGATAGGGAGATTGATTTTGGGATTGATGTATTGCCAGATATGTAACCTATATATATTCCACCATACAGAATGGCGCCAGCAGAGTTGAGGGAGTTAAAGGAGCAGTTGAAGGATTTATTAGAAAAAGGGTTCATTCGGCCGAGTGTGTCACCGTGGGGGCTCTCCGGTTCTTTTCGTCAGAAAGAAGGATGGGTCGCTTCGGATGTGTATCGATTATCGACAGCTCAACAAAGTCACAATCAAAAACAGGTATCCATTGCCTCGAATAGATGATTTGTTTGATCAATTACAACGTGCGAGGCTCTTCTCCAAAATTGATTTACGGTCTTGGTATCATCAGTTAAAGATCAGAGAGCAGGATATTCCTAAGACCGCCTTCAGGACTCGTTATGGTCATTTGTAATTTTTGGTAATGTCCTTTGGGCTGACCAATGCTTCAACAGCTTTCATGGATTTTATGAATCGGGTTTTCAAGCCATTTCTAGACTCCTTCGTGATTGTTTTTATTGATGACATCCTTGTCTACTCGCAGAGTCAGGAGGATCATGCTAATCACCTCAGGGCAGTTCTACAGACTCTCCATCAGCACCAGTTATATGCTAAATTTTCAAAATGTGAGTTTTGGCTAGAATCAGTCGCGTTTTTGGGTCATGTTGTTTCCATAGAAGGGATTCAGGTTGATCCCTAGAAGATCGCGACAGTGAAAGATTGGCCTAGACCAACGACCCCGACAGAGATTCGTTGTTTCTTGGGTCTAGTTGGGTATTATCGGAGGTTTGTGGAGGGATTCTCTACCCTCGCCTGCCCATTGACTAAATTGACGTAGAAAGCGGTGAAGCTCCAGTGGTCCGACACTTGTGAGAAAGGTTTTCAGGAATTGAAGTCGAGATTGACTTCGGCACCGGTATGGACCTTGCCAGAAGGCATAGAGGGATTTGTGGTTTATTGCGATGCTTCAGGGGTTGGTTTGGGGTGTGTGTTGATGCAACGTGGGAAGGTTATAGCGTATGCTTCAAGGAAACTCATGAAGCACGAGAAAAATTATCCGACGCATGATTTGGAGCTCGCGACAGTGGTGTTTGCATTATAAATTTGGCGGCATTATCTTTATGGAGTCCACGTGGACATGTTCTCAGACCACAAGAGTCTTCAGTATTTATTCAAGTAGAAGGAACTGAATCTAAGGCAGCGGAGGTGGTTAGACTTGCTTAACGATTATGATATGAATATTTTCTATCATCCGGGGAAGGAGAATGTAGTGGTGACACTCTCAGTCGGAAGTCTATGAGTAGTTTGGCTCATTTGGAAGCGGATCAGAGGCCCTTGGCTCGGGAGGTTTATCAATTGGCCAGTTTGGGGGTTTGTCTTTCGACCTCAGGCGAAGGGGAGGTTATGGTGCATAATGGGGCAGAATCGTCACTTATAGCGGAAGTCAAAGAAAATCAGTTTATTGATCCAGCAGTGGAACAGTTGAAGGAGGCAGTTCTGAATAACAAGATTTTGGCATTTTCACTCGGCAGCAAGGATGGAGTGTTGCGATGTCAAGGTAGGATATGTGTTCCAGATGTAGATAATCTTCGGGAGAGGGTAATGGCGGAGGCTCATAGCTCCAGGTATTCTGTGCACGCAGGTTCTACGAAGATGTATCATGATCTCCGGGAAATTTATTGGTGGAGCGGTTTGAAGAGGGATGTGGCGGACCTTGTATCCAAATGTTCAAATTGTCAACAGGTGAAGGTCGAGCATCAGAGGCCCGGTGGGTTAACCCAGCTTGTGGAAATACCAATGTGGAAGTGGGAAATGATTAATATGGATTTCGTGGTACGGTTACCTCGCACTCAGCGCAAGTTTGACTCGATTTGGGTGATAGTGGATCGACTCACGAAATCTGCTCACTTTTTTCCAGTCAAGTCCACCGACATAGCGGAACATTATGCTCAATTGTACATCAAGGAGATAGTTAGACTTCATGGCACTCCAGATTCTATTATCTCAGATCGAGGGGCCCAGTTCACAGCTAATTCTTTGCGGAAATTTCAGCAAGGTTTGGGTACCCAGGTAAATCTCAGCACGGCTTTCCATCCACAGACTGACGGTCAGGCAAAGCGGACTATTCAGACGCTTGATGATATGCTACGAGATTTTGTTTTAGACTTCAAGGGTAATTGGGATGATCATTTGCCGTTTGTCGAGTTTGCTTATAATAACAGCATCCATGCTAGTATCCGAATAGACCCGTTTGAGGCATTGTACGAAAGGAGGTGTAGATCTCCGATCGGATGGTTCGAGGTTGGTGAAGCAAAATTGTTAGGACCAGATCTTGTGCACCAAGCTATGGAGAAAGTTAGAGTCACTCAGGAAAGGATGAAAACTGCTCAGAGTCGCCAGAAATCTTACGCCGATGTTCGCCGAAGAGAATTACAATTCCAAGTAGATGATTGTGTGTTCTTGAAGGTGTCTCCCATGAATGGAGTGATGCGGTTTGGGAAATAGGGAAGTTGAGCCTAGGTACATCGGGTCGTATCAGATTGCTCAAAGGATAGGGCAAGTAGCTTATAGGTTGGAATTTCCCCTTGAGTTGTCATTAGTACACCCGGTGTTCCACGTGTCCATGTTGAAGAAGGTACTTGGAGATCCATCCCCCATCGTGCCAGTCGAAACCATTGAGGTAAATGAAAAGCTATCATATGAAGTGGTTCCGGTTGCTATTCTTGATAGGCAAGTCCGTAAATTGAGAAATAAGGAAGTTGCTTCAGTCAAAGTGTTATAGCGAAGTCAGCAAGTCGAAGAAGCTACATGGGAAGCGGAGAAGGAAATGAAAGAAAAGTACCCCCACTTGTTTGAATGAGTCTAGTAATGAATCGTGTGTGTTCCTATTCCTAGGCAATTGTAAGCTGTGGTTAATGTTGCATAAGAAGGGACCCTATCTTGTTTTCCCCTAAAATGCCTTGTTGTTGTAACTTTTCTATGAATACCACAATTGCTTGTGCTTTCCTCACTTGAAAAATATGTGACCCTTTTAAAGCAAATAAAAGTTTTGTGGAACAAATGTGCTAAGTAAGTGATTAATGGTAGTGTAGATTGGTAGTGGTTAATTGAATTGTCTATAATCTATTGAGGTGATTGAACTGTATGGGGCGCACTGAAATGGCCCAAAGTTATGTGCAAATATGTCACACTGATTGAATCATGTGCAATTGTGAGGTAAGGAGAATGAGTTATGTGTAGTTGATAAAGTGACCGAATACTTGTAGATAGTTGAGGTAACAACTTGGTGTGTGAGCTATTGAATGGTTAAAACTGTGTAATAGTGCTTAGAAATGTGTTTCGGGGGCCCTCTGACAGTTAGAAGGGTCTAAATACAAAGGAGACTCTGGCGAAATTTTCTGAAAATGTTGGAGTTAGTGTAAATCTGGAAGGTTGCACATTTTATTTTCAAAACCAAATGATTTCCAAAATCCTCATTCGATGATGAATGATTTTAAGGGGGGGGGGGGTAAAAACTTTTACGGGTTTTTACATNAAAATCCTCATTCGATGATGAATGATTTTAAGGGGGGGGGGGATGTAAAAACCCGTAAAAGTTTTTACTTAAAATAATGCCCGAACGAGTCCTCGAGTTGTTTTTACTGTGGAAATTCCTAAAACAGACCTAATCTGAACGAAAAGTACTCCAGGAGTTAAAGAATTAAATTTTCCAGAAATTGGGTATTATGCGACGCACTATGCGATCGCATAACGTGTATGCAGACCGCATAGTGGTCGCATACACGGGCAGATCACTGCCCAACTGAAGGACAACTATGCGGTCCAATCTGTGACCGTATTTTATTTCCACGGACCGCATAACTGTCGCATTATTGCCTTTGATTTTTGGGGAGGGGTGTTATGCGACGCACTATGCGATCGCATAACGAGTATGCGGACCGCATAGTGGTCGCGTACCTATGCAGATTGTTTCCAAATTTTGGCCCACCTGGGGCCATTCTGCGGTCAGCTCTGCAGACTGCATGTCAGGAATGTGATCGCATTCCTGACCGCATATTTGACACGGGCTTTTAATTTTCCAAACTTTATACCCGACCCCAGCTTCATACCCTCTTTCATTTTAACAGGATTCTAAACAAAATAGAGAGAAGAAAAAGAGAGTTCTTGAGAGAGAAGGTTCCAACATCACTCAAATTGATTTTCCAAAATCACTCAAGCCCGATCTTATCGAGTAATCAGTCATATTCTTCGCTAAAAGGTAAGCCTTCACTCTAATTCTCCCAATTTCTCTGATTTTGGATGGGAATAAAGCACTCATGGGTTGGTTTTGAAAAATGAAAGATGAAACCTTGCATGCATGTGAATGTAACTCTGTAACCTAGTAATGGGGGAAACGAATTTGGGTAATTATGCACAAAAAGGGGTTAGTAACCTAAGGGATCGCATAGTGTTTGATAAAAGGGTTAATTGAATTCGAGGTTCCTAATACTAAGTGAAATAGGTCACATTGTGGAATAAATTGATGGTGCCCGACGATCCGGTGAATTGTGATAGAAATTAGAAAGGGAAACTCGACTCCAGGTATGTATGGCTAACTTTAATCTTTGTAAAATCTCTTTGTGGTGTCCGAGCATACGATATGTGTATTGGTGTGAATATGTGCAAATGGTTGTTCAAATTATGTTGAAGCGTGAAGTGTATTCCTTGTCTGTCTTTAGTTGATCACCACACTACCATGCTATGTGAAAGGAAAATGATCAATAAATGGCAAAGGAAAATGATCTTTTCGAGTGGCATCATTAAGACATCTGTAATCAATACAGAATATCCATCCTGTAACAGTCCTGGTAGGTATGAGCTCATTACTTTCATTTTTTATAACAGTCATACCTCCTTTCTTCGGTACTACCTGGATAGGACTTACCCACAGGCTGTCGGAAATGGGGCATATGATACGTGCTGCCAACAACTTTACAATCTCTTGTTTCACTACATCCTGCATTGTTGGATTCAATCTTCTTTGCGGCTGGACTATTGGCTTGTAACTATCCTCCATGAGGATTCTGTGTGTACAAATAGCTGGATTAATCCCTTTAATATCTTCTACAATCCACCCTAAGGCTCCTTTGTGTGCCTTCAGTACTTTAATCAAACTATTTTCTTGTTCTGCAGTAAGAGAAGATGAAATAATTACTGGAAATGATTCTTGCTTAAGATAAATATATTTCAAATGAGAAGGGAGAGTTTTGAGTTCAATTTTTTATTGAACTTCTTCGTATTTCATCTCTTCTTCCTCTGAATCTTTGTCCAATATTTCAGCTTCTCTTCTGATTGTAGGATCATCATTCTGTGTGGTGCCTGATTTGATCAAGCACCTTTCCATTGAATCTGGAATTAATTGATCATCTTTGACTTCATCTGTAAGATAACTAATCGTGTCAATTGAAAAACATGAAGATGATATTTTATCTCCTGAATATCTTGGTATCTTTTGCATATCAAAGACGACTCTTTCTTCATCATTTCTAAAAATTAGTTGTGATGACCAAGGGGTCATTTTATAAAATTAGACTTCGTACCATGCTTAATAGCCATAAAAAGACTCGAATTAAATACCTCGATTTTCTTACACAGTCCGGGCGTGAAACCGGAAAGCTTTTATGTGAAAATATGAGAACAAGTGATTTTTAGAATTTAAATTTGATAAAAGTTGACTTTGGTCAACATTTTGAGTAAACGGACCCGGATCCGAGTTCCGACGATCCCGGGAGGTCCGCAGTAAAATATGGGACTCGGGCGTATGGACGGAAATGAATTCCGAGGTCCCAAGCCTTAGAAATCAATTTTTGAAAGAAATTGCTTTGCTGAAATGGTTGAGAATTAAAGAAAAGAAATAATGCTAAAAATCATTGATATCGGGTGCGTATTTTGGTTCCGGATCCCGGTACAACTTTGTTATGATATTAAAAGGTTAACTGTGAAATTTTGTGAAAAATGGAGTTCGTTTGACGTGATTCGGACATCCGGTTGAGAAATTATGAACTTTAAGAGTTTTTGTTGAAAATGATGAGTTTTGAGGTTTAATTCATAGATTCACGTGTTATTTTCATGATTTTATCGCGCGAGCAAGTCCGTATGATCTTTTTAGACTTGCGTGCATGATTTGTTTAGAGTCCCGACGGCTCGAGTGAGTTTCGGATAGGCCACGGGGTGTTTTATACTTGAAAATAACTGCTGGTTTTTCAGTATGTGGTGTCCAGGTTTTTGTACTATGCGATCGCATAGGTATAACCGCGATCGCATAGAGTAATCTCTAAGGGTCCCAAAAATTTGCTTGTGCAAACGCAACTCCTTGTTTACGATCGCGATGCACTGCCCAGGTAAGATGTGCGATCGCATAGTGTTCTATGCGACCGCACTATGTAACCCACCCTCCTACCCTGTGCGAATGCACACCCCCACCCGCGATCGCACTGCCCCAGCCCCCTTACCCTGTGCGATCGCACCTCATTTCCCGCGTTCTCACAGTTGCACAGTCCAGCTAATATAAATACGTGTTAAAAACGGGCAGAACCCTTTCTTCTCTAATTTTTCGAGGTTCCAGCCCTAAAAACGAGTTCTCTTCAACAATCTTCATCCCCAATTCATAGTTAATCAATTTCAAACCTTGTTCTTTCAATTCCTTACTATTTTGCATCACTTTTAAAGAATTTTCATGGTAAACATCTAGGATTTGGGTAGAATTAGGGAGTTTTGTAAAGAATTGAATTTTTATATCAAATTAAGATCGGATTTCAAACTAATAGCATATTTGGGTTCGTGGGTGAATGGGTAAACGTAATTTGGTCCGAACCCCGAGTTTAGACCAAGCAGGCCCGGGGTCGGGTTTTCACTTTTTTGAGAAAACTTAGGAAAAATTATATTTTTCAATAAAGTTAGTTCCTTTAGCATTAGTTAATGATATTAAGTTAATTTTGATTAGATTACAACAAGTTAGAAGTGAATTCAAAAGGAAAAGCAATAATTGAGGAGTAAGTGGCATGCGGAATTGAGGTAAGTGTTTGGTCTAACTTTGGATTGAGGGAATAAGACTCCCCACTTGTTTGTTATGTGAAATGCATGGGCGTGGTGTATAGGTGTGGTGACGAGTATCTATGCACCACCCAAATTGGTTGTTAAACATGATCCCCTTTCCTGTTCCCCACTTATTTGATCATTGTATTAACTGTTATATGTTCATTATTGTTTCTATGACTATTTGGCCTTGTTAAATTATTGTTAGTTATTGTTGTGACTATTTGGAAAGAGTATTGGTTGTTTGAGCTGATTTTCTTGTGATATGAACATGGTTGAGAGGTATGTATTGTTTTTACGAAATAAAGGTATATATTTTGATGTTTCTGTTGGTTTCATGGTTGAGAGGTTATTGATGAAGTTATAATAAAAATATAGTTTATTATTTATAATTGTTGAGACAAAATTATTGTGAAAGGCTTGGCCTAAATTGTGAAAATTTGAATAAATTGATAGGATATGTCTGGTGGGAGCGGGTTGCACGCCGCAACAAGGAGTGATAAGGTTGGACAGGTGGGATCGGGTTGCACGCCGCAACAGGAGTAATAAGGGTGATATTTTAGGGAGGAGTAATAAGGGAGGACAGGTGGGAACGGGTTGCACGCCGCAAAAAGGAGCGATAAGGGAGGACATTTTTATTTTACTAATTTTTAAAGAAAAAGAAAATAAAAGCTTTGAAAAGTTAAAAATGTCTATTTTATTACTCTTTAAATATTCCAGTACTATTTTTATTCAAAGTTAAAGTTTTGAACTTTGAAGAATTATTTGAGAATTGGTTATAGCTGAGTTATTTTATTTTGTTGCAGCGCTTATTTATCTATTTGTTTAGATTTCTTTCTGGATTTATTATTTATTGTTCTTATCGATTATATTGTTGAAGCCTGACTTAGCCTCGTCACTACTTCGCCGAGGTTAGGCTCGGCACTTACTCAGTACATGGGGTTGGTTGTACTGATACTACACTCTGTGCTCTTTTGCACAGATCCGGGTACTAGTCAACAATAGAGGATTTTAGGACGACCACCCGATTCATTTGGAGACACGAGATACATCTGCCGGCGTTTGCAGATTCTGAGGGTCTTCTCCTATTTTTACATACACTGTTTTATATTATTCAGAACAGTTACACTATTTCTTTCAGCCATTATTTGTAGTATTCTTTAGTAGTTAGTGGATTATGACACCAGACCTTGGGGTAGTCTTAGGGTTAATTATATAATTTGTTCGGGATTCGTTTCATTTAATTGGTCTCTATTATTATTTTATTTTATTGTTGTTGGGAATCATTGTAATTAAGTCCACATTAAATTTATTTAATTCTGCCTTAGTAATTAATTAAGGAAATTAATTAAGCGACTTCAAACATTGGCTTGCCCAACAAGTGTGGTGTTAGGCGCTATCACGGTCCATAGGATTGGAATTTGGGTCGTGATAAGTTGGTATCAGAGCACTAGGTTTACTTAGGTCCCACAATCCACGAACAAGCTTAATAGAGTCTGAAGGATCGGTACAAAGACGTCTGTACTTAGCTCTCAGAGGCTATTGAGTTAGGAAACAACTCCATTTTTATTTCTATTCTATCGTGCGATTCTTGTATCTCAAATACTGATTTGGATCTTTAATTCTCTCGCAGATGGCGAGAACACGTGCTTCATCTTCCGCTGACCAGAATTTCGGACCTCCAGTAGCAGCAGCCCTTACTAGGGGCAGAGGTCGAGGCCACGCCAGAGGCCGAGGCAGGGGCAGGACTAAGCCCATTGCTCAAGCAGCAGCCACAGCTGAGGAACCCCAGATTGAGATTAATGAGGGGGTTCCGGCTCAGACTGTCCCAGCGGGACCAACTTAGGTTCCTGAGGTATTTATTGCCACCCCAATTCTTTTGGATGCTTTGGTCCGTTTAGTGGGCCTTATGGAGAGTGTGGCCCAGACTGGCACTTTTCCTGTTGCAACACAGTATCTCAGGATGGAGGAGGTGTCCCGACTCCTACTACCCACACTCCAGTTCAGACTACTCCTCAGGTTCAGACTCCAGTGGTGAATCCCATGTGGGTAATTCAGCCAGTTGCAGCAGTGTCACCCGCTAATGGGGCAACCATGTCATCAGATGCTTTGTGGAGACTTGACAGGTTCATTAAGCTACTCCTTGTCCATTTCAGTGGTGCTACTTCAGAGGACCCTCAGGAATATCTAGATAGTTGTCATGAGGTGTTGCGTAATATGGGTATTCTAGAGACCAATGGGGTCGATTTTGCGGCTTTTCCGATGATTGGTTCTGCCAAGCAATGGTGGAGGGACTATTTGTTGACTAAGCCAGTTGGATCACCTGCTCTGATTTGGGATCAGTTTTCTCATCTCTTTTTGGAGAAGTTCTTACCTGTCACTACTTGAGAGGATAAGCGTCATCAGTTTGAGCGACTCCAGCAGGGTAACATGACTGTGACTCAGCATGAGACTCATTTTGTGGATCTGGCCAGACATGCTATTCGTATATTTCCCACAGAGAGGGAGAGGGTCAAACGATTTATTGATGGTCCTTGCTCAGCCCATCAGGTTGTAGATGACCAAGGAAACAGGATCCGAGATTTCTCTTCAAGATGCAGCTAATATCGCTAGGAGGGTTGAGTCAGTTCTTGGGAAGGGAGGTTAGGGGTCAGATAAGAGACCTCGTCATTCCGTTGTTTTCAGTGGTGCCTCATCTGGAGGCGGGACTTCATTTAGCAGAGGCCATTCCATTCAGCACTACAGGTTTCACATGGTACTTCAGGGGGTCGTGGTTCTTATGTACCTCCTTCTGCTCAACCAGTCTACAGTGCTCCTTCAGCTCCTATTAGAGCACCTCCTCTACAGAGTTATTATCATGGTCAGCCGGTTCGTCAGGGTCAGTCCTCATATCAGGAGGGATATTTTGAGTGTGGTGAATATGGGCATGTTCGGAGAGCTTGTCTGAGATTTCTGAGTAGTCAGCATCAGTACCAGGGTTCTCGTGCCATAGTTTTGTCACCTGCTGCAGCACCACCTACCCATCCAGCAAGGGGTAGGGGACAGGCAATTAGAGGTAGAGGCTAGAATGTTAGAGATGGAGGACAGATAGCTAGAGGTGGAGGTCAGCCTGCTAGAGGTGGAGGTCCTCCCATAGGTGTGGTTCAGAGTGGTGGGGCTCCACCCCGACTATATGTTTTTCCATATAGGCTTGAGGTAGAATCCTCTAACGCTGTTATTACAGGTATCAGCTCTGTTTGTGATAGAGCTGCTTCCGTTTTGTTTGATCCGGGGTCTACTTATTCGTATGTTTCCTCCTATTTTGCCTCATATTGGAATGTGCCCCGGATCCCCTGAGTGTTTCTTTTTATGTGCCTACACCGGTGGGGGATGCTATTGTGGTAGATCGAGTGTATCGTTCGTGCGTGGTAGTCATTAAAGATCTTGAAACTAGTGTTGATCTTTTACTTCTAGATATGGTTGACTTTGATATTATATTGGGCATGGATTGGTTCTCGCCCTATTATGCCATTTTAGACTGTCACGCCAAGACAGTTACTTTAGCCTTAACAGGGTTTCCTCGCTTAGAACGGAAAGGGACTCATGGTCATCCTCCCAGACGTGTAATCTCATATGCTAAGGCTCATCGCATGGTGGAGAAGGGGTGTTTGGCTTATTTGGCTCATATTCGTGATTCTGATGCTGAGGTATATTCTATAGAGTCAGTTCCTATCGTGCGTGAGTTTCTTGAGGTATTCCATGCAGACCTGCCGGGTATGCCGCCCGACAGGGATATTGATTTCTGTATTGATGTGGCTCCGGGCACTAAGCCCATTTCCATTCCTCCATATCGGATGTCCCCACAAGAATTGAAAGAATTGAAAGAACAGTTTCAAGATTTGCTAGATAAGGGTTTCATAAGACCTAGTGTCTCGCCTTGGGGTGCACCAGTTTTGTTTGTAAAGAAGAAAGATGGGTCAATGAGAATGTGCATAGACTACATACAGCTGAATAAAGTTACTACCAAGAATAAATATTCATTGCCAAGGATTGATGACCTATTTTATCAACTTTAGGGTGCTAGAGTTTTTTCAAAAATTGATTTGAGGTCAGGCTACCATCAGCTGAAGATTAGGGCGTCCGATATCCCTAAGACAGCCGTTCGTACGCAATATGGGCACTATGAATTTTTGGTTATGTCTTTTGGGTTGACTAATGCTCCAGCAGCCTTATGGACTTAATTAATCGGGTTTTCAAGCCACATCTGGACTCTTTCATGATCGTGTTCATTGATGACATTTTTATATACTCCCGCAGTTGGGAAGAGCATGAGCAACATCTCCGTATAGCACTTCAGACTTTGAGGGATAATCAAGTGTATGCCAAGTTTTCTAAGTGTGAGTTCTGGTTAGATTCAGTAACTTTTTTGGGTCATATCGTATCAGCTGAGGGTATTCAGGTTGATCCTAAGAAGATAGAGGCAGTAAAGAACTGGCCTAGACCCACCACAACCACGGAGATTAGGAGTTTCTTGGGTTTGGCCGGTTACTACCATCATTTTGTGGAGGGGTTTTCATACATAGCAGCCCCAATGACTAAATTGACTCATAAAGGTTCCCCATTTACATGGTCATAGGAGTGCGAGGCGAGCTTTCAGAAGCTCAAGACATCCTTGACCTCAGCACCGGTGTTGGTGTTACTATCGCATTCGGGTTCTTTCACGGTGTATTGTGATTCTTCTCGAGTTGGCCTTGGAGCAGTGTTGATGCAGGATGGCAGGGTGATTGCGTATGCGTCTCGTCAGTTAAAAGTCCATGAGAAGAATTACCCTGTTCATGATATAGAGTTGGCAGCTATTGTACATGCTTTGAAAATTTGGAGGCATTATCTTTATGGCGTGCCGTGTGAGATTTTTACTGACCATCGCAGCCTCCGGTACTTATTCAAGAAGAAATATTTAAATTTGAGGCAGCGGAGGTGGTTAGAGTTGTTAAAAGATTATGATGTCACTATATTGTACCACCCGGGGAAGGCCAATGTGGTGGCCGATGCATTGAGTAGAAAGGCGGTGAGTATGGGCAGTATTGCGTATATCCTAGTTGGCAAGAGACTGTTGGCTTCAGACATTCAGACTTTGGCTAATAAATTCGTGAGGTTGGATATTTCTCCCAGCAGTGTCCTAGCTTATACTGACGCTCGGTCTTCTCTAATTGATTGCATCTGAGAGCGGCAGGATGATGACCCACATTTGGCGGTCTTTACAGACACGGTTTGGCACGGTGATGCTAAGCTAGTTACAGTTGGAGATGATGGCGTTTTGAGGATGCAGGGTAGGGTGTGTGTGCCTAATGTTAATGGCCTCCGTGAATTAATCCTTGAGGAGGCTCACAGCTCCAAGTATTTTATTCATCCAGGTGCAGCAAAAATGTACCAAGATTTGAAACAGCATTATTGGTGGAGGAGGATGAAAAAGGACATTGTGGCTCATGTAGCTCGTTACTTAAATTGTCATCAGGTAAAATATGAGCATCAGAGACCTGGTGGTTTTCTTCAGCAGATAGAGATTCTTGAGTGGAAGTGGGAGCGTATCACTATGGACTTCGTTGTTGGGCTCCCACGGACTCATAGGAAGTTCGATGCGGTTTGGGTTATTGTGGATAGGCTGACTAAATCAGCACACTTCATTCTTGTGGATAGTACTTATACTTCAAAGCAGTTGGTTGAGTTGTATATTCGAGAGATTGTTCTCCTTCATGGGGTGCTCGTGTCTATCATTTCTGATCGGGGTACGCAGTTTACTTCGCACTTTTGGAGGGCAGTTCAGCGTGAGTTGGATACCCGAGTGGAGTTGAATACAACATTTCACCCTCAGACTGACGGACAGCCGAGCGTACCATTCAGATATTGGAGGACATGCTTCGTTCTTGTGTTATTGACTTTGGAGGTTCATGGGATCAATTCTTGCCGTTAGCGGAGTTCGCTTATAATAATAGTTATCAGTCGAGCATTAAGATGGCTCCTTATGAGGCGTTATATGGTAGAAGGTGCAGATCGCCAGTTGGATGGTTCAAGCCAGGAGAGGCTCGGTTGTTGGGTATCGACTTGGTTCAGGTGGCCTTAGATAAGGTCAAGATTATTCAGGAGAGACTTCGTGCAGCTCAGTCTAGGAAAAAGAGTTATGTCGATCGTAAGGTTCGTGATGTAGCATTCATGGTTGGAGAGAGGGTATTGCTTCATGTGTCGCCCATGAAGGGTGTTATGAGGTTTGGGAAGAAGGGCAAGTTGAGCCCTAGGTATATCGGGTCGTTTGAGATTCTTGATAAGGTGGGGGAGGTAGCTTACAGACTTGCATTGCCTCCAGGGTTATCCTCAGATCATCCGGTATTCCATGTGTCTATGCTCCGAAAATATCATGGTGACCCGTCCCACGTGTTAGATTTCAGCTCTGTCCAGTTGGACAAAGACTTGACTTATGAGGAGGAGCCGGTAGCTATCTTATACCGCAGGTTCGCCAATTGAGATCTAAGAGTTTTCCTTCAGTTCAAGTACAGTGGAGAGGCCAGCCCGTTAAGGCAGCTACTTGGGAGTCTGAGTCATACATGCAGAGTAGATACCCACACTTGTTCGCCACTTCAGGTAATTTTCTATGTCCGTTCGAGGACGAACGTGTGTTTTAGAGGTGGAGATTGTGATTACCCAAGGGGTCATTTTATAAAATTATACTCCGTCCCATGCTTAATAGCCATAAAAAGACTAAAATTAAATACCTCGATTTGCGTGCGTAGTCTGGGCGTGAAACCGGAAAGCTTTTATGTGAAAATATGAGAAATAGTGATTTTTAGAATTTGAATTTGGTAAAAGTTGACTTTGGTCAATATTTTGAGTAAACGGACCCGGATCCGAGTTCCAACGATCTCGGGAGGTCCGCAGTAAAATATGGGACTCGGGCGTATGCCCGGAAATGAATTCTGAGGCCCCAAGCCTTAGAAATCAATTTTGAAAGAAATTGCTTTGCTGAAATGGTTGAGAATTAAAGAAAATAAATAATGTTAAAATTTATTGGTATCGGGCCCGTATTTTGGTTCCGGAGCCCGGTACAGCTTTGTTATGATATTTAAAGGTTAATTGTGAAATTTGGTGAAAAACAGAGTTTGTTTGACGTGATTCGGACATCCGGTTGAGAAATTATAAACTTTAAGAGTTTTTGTTGAAAATGATGAGTTTTGAGGTTTAATTCATAGATTTACATGTTATTTTCATGATTTTATCGCACGAGCAAGTTCGTATGATATTTTTAGACTTGCGTGCATGATTTGTTTAGAGCCCCGAGGGCTCGGGTGAGTTTCGGATAGGCCACGAGGTATTTTACACTTGAAAATAACTGCTGGTTTTTCAGTATGTGGGGTCCAGGTTTTTGTACTATGCGATCGCATAGAATAATCTCTAAGGGTCCCAAAAATTTGCTTGTGCGAACGCAGCTCCTTGTTTGCGATCGCGATGCACTGCCCAGGTAAGATGTGCGATCGCACAGTGTTCTACGCGACCGCACTATGTAACCCCCCCTACCCTATGCAAACGCACACGCCTACCCGCGATCGCACTGCCCTTTACCCCTTGCCCTGTGCGATCGCACCTCATTACCCGCGATCCCAGAGTTGCCCAGCCTAGCTAATATAAATACCTGTTAAAAATGGGCAGAACCCTTTCTTCTCCAATTTTTCGAGGTTCTAGTCCTAAAAACAAGTTTTCGTCAACAATCTTCATCCCCTATTCATAGGTAATCAATTCCAAACCTTGTTCTTTCAATCCTTACTATTTTGCATCACTTTTAAAGCAAAAACAAAGAATTTTTATGGTAAAAAACTAGGATTTGGGTAGATTTATGGAGTTTTGTAAAAAATTGAATTTTTACATAATATTAACGTCGATTTCAAATCTAATAGCATATTTGGGTTCGTAGGTGAATGGGTAAATATAATTTTGTCCGAACCCCGAGTTTAGACCAAGCAGGTCTGGGGTCGGGTTTTCACTTTTTTTGAGAAAACTTAGGAAAGTTTTTATATTTTTGAATAAAGTTAGTTTCTTTAGAGTTAGTTAATGATAATAAGTTAATTTTGATTATATTCGAGCAATATAGAAGTGAATTCAAAAGGAAAAGTAATAATTGAGTAGTGAGTGGCCTGCGGAATTGAGGTAAGTGTTTGATCTAACTTTGGCTTGAGGGAATAGTCTCCCCACTTGTTTGTTATGTGAAATGCATGGGCATGGTGTATAGGTGTGGTGAAGAGTATCTATGCACTACCCAAATTGGTTGTTAAACATGATCCCCTTTCATGTTCCCCACTTATTTGATCATTGTCTTAACTGTTATATGTTCATTATTGTTTTTATGACTATTTGGCCTTGTTAAATTGTTGTTGGTTATTGTTGTGACTATTTGGAAAGAGTATTGGTTGTTTGAGCTGGTTTTCTTGTTATATGAACATCGTTGAGAGGTTGGTATTGTTTTTACAAAATAAAGGTATATATTTTGATGTTTCTGTTGGTTTCATGGTTGAGAGGTTATTGATGAAGTTATGAGAAAAATATAGTTTATTATTTATAATTGTTGAGACAAAAGTATTGTGAAAGGCTTGGCCTAAATTGTGAAATTTTGAATAAATTGATATGATATGTCTGGTGGGAGCGGGTTGCACGCCGCAACAATGAGTGATAAGGGTGGACAGGTGGGATCGGGTTGCACGCCGCAACAGGAGTAATAAGGGTGATATTTTAGGGAGGAGTAATAAGGGAGGGCAGGTGGGAGCGGGTTGCACGCCGCAATAAGGAGCGATAAGGGAGGATATTTATATTTTACTAATTTTTAAAGAAAAAGAAAATAAAAGTTTTGAAAAGTTAAAAATGTCTATTTTACTACTCTTTAAATATTCCAGTACTATTTTTATTCAAAGTTAAAGTTTGGATCTTTGAAGAATTATTTGAGAATTGGTTATAGCTGAGTTATTTTATTTTGTTGCAGCGCTTATTTATCGATATGTTTAGATTTCTTTCTGGCTTTATTATTTATTGTTAAAGTTATCGATTATATTGTTGAAGCCCAACTTAGCCTCGTCACTACTTCGCCGAGGTTAGGCTCAGCACTTACTTAGTACATAGGGTCGGTTGTACTGATACTACACTCTGTGCTCTTTTGCACAGATCCAGGTAATAGTCAACAGTAGAGGATTTCAGGAAGACCACCCGAAATTTGGAGACACGAGGTACATCTGTCGGCGTTCGTAGATTCCGAGGGTCTTCTCCTATTTTTACATACATTGTTTTACATTATTCAGAACAGTTACACTATTTCTTTCAGCCATTCTTTGTAGTATTTTTTAGTAGTTCGTGGATTGTGACACCAGACCCTGGGGTAGTCTTAGGGTTAATTATATAATTAGTTCGTGATTCGTTTCATTTAATTGGTATCTATTATTATTTTATTTCATTGTTGTTGGGAATCATTTTAATTAAGTCCATATTAAATTTATTTAATTCTGCCTTAGTAATTAATTAAGGAAATTAATTAAGCGACTTATAACATTGGCTTGCCTAGCAAGTGTGGTGTTATGCGCCATCACGGTCCATAGGATGGGAGTTTGGGTCGTGACATTAGTTGTCCTTGATGAACATCTATAATTGCTCGTCCTGTAGATAGAAATGGTCTTACTAAAATTAATGGTTCATCAGGACATTGTTTCATTTCAAGCACTAAAATATCTACAGGGAAAACAAACTTATCTACTCTTACGAGTACATTTTCAATTATTCCCTTAGGTTTTTAGTACTTTGATCTACAAACTGAAGAGAAACACTTGTGTCTTTCATTTCACCAAGATCTAACTTTTTAAAGATATAAAATGACATCAAATTTATTGAAGCTCCCGAATCACAAAGTGCTTTTTCAAAATATACTCCTCCGAAAGTGCATGGAAATGTAAAACTGCCTGGATCACCATGTTTTTGTGGTAGCTTATTTTGAAGTATAGCACTGCATTTTTCTGTAAGCATTACCACATAAACATCTTCTAAATTTCCTTTTACCTGAAAAAATTTCCTTTAAATTTTGGCATATGAAGGCATTTGTAACAAAGCATGAGTGAAAGTAATATTGATGTGAATTTGTTTAAGGATCTCAAATAATTTTGCAAATTGACTGTCAAGATTTTCTCTTTTAATTTTTTATGGAAAGGGAATTGTCCCAAGGAGAGGAGTCAATTTTTCAATATTTTTTCTTCCTTTTCCTTGACTACTTTCTCTTCTGATGGTTCAAAGGGTGTTTCAACATTCTTACCATTGTTTACCTCTTGTCCTGATCGGTCTGCATAGGGTTCATCCAGCTCCTTACCTGATCGTAAGGTGATGGCCTTAAGGTGCTATTTTGGATTGTTTTCCGTATTACTTGGTAAGGGACCTTCAATCTTTTCTGACACAAGAGTTGCCAGTTGGCTCAACTGAATTTCTAAATTTTTAAGGGCGCAATTCTGACTCTCCATCTTTTCATCAGTGGCCTTAATGTACTTGCACATAAGGTCATCAAGACTTGTATGAGCTTGTTGAGGCCTTTGTTGATATGGGGTTGCATGCTAATAAGGTTTAAAATTCAATTGCCCTTGGTTTTGATTTTGATATCCGAGCAGACCATGCACATGTTGCTTTTGAAAGTTTTGAGAGTTCTCGGCATCGTTTGGATTGCTCCATTGAAATCCTGGATGTTTATGTGCCATAGATGTAATGACCCAGTCGGTCGTTTTGAGAGTTAGCACCCCTATCCCCTAATAACTTCTTCTCCCATGTCTACTTATGCTTTTGGGACTTGTCGAAACGTTTAGTTATGAATTTCGGAGGGTTTTTGGACACATAGTCCTTATATGTGAGTTTAAGCTTTAGAAATCGGGCCGTAGTTGGAAATGTGTGATGACATATCCAAAATGGAATTTCGTCGACTCCGTTAGCTCCGTTGGATGATTTCGGGGTTAGGAGCATGTTCGGAGTGTGTTTTTGAGGTTTGTAGTAGATTTAGGCTTGAATTCGCGAAAGTTAGAATTTCGGCGATTTTGGCCGATAGGTGAAATTTTGATATTGGGCTCGGAATGGGATTCCGGAAGTGGCAGCAAGTCCCTAGTGTCATTTATGACCTATGTGTAAAATTGGAGGTCATTCAAACTAGTTTTGAAAGGTTTCGGCATTGGTTGTGGATTTTTTGAAAATTCATAAGTTCTTAGGCTTGAATTCATGCATAATTGGTTATTTTGATGTTAGGACCAATTGGAGGAGGAGGAGGTGGAGGACCTCTAGATCTGGTATGATATGCTGATGATGCCAGTTTGCACGAACCAACCTTAGGAAATGGGAATAAACAGAAGAAAAGAAAAAAACAAAAGGTAAACAAGTTAGTAAGGAGCATTAAAAGGATATTTGCGGTATTTAAACACATATTGAGGAATTATAAGTCCGCGTTCTAATTTGGGGACCTCATTGTGCCTGAGGTAGGCCTAAGCGACACATAGATTTGGAGATTGATGCTAATAACTGTGTCATTTCATTAATATGATGAATAGATCAAATCTCAACTAAAACGACAATAATTATAAAAAGTCACTAATGGCATTTCCCTTGTTACAACCAAAGTCTAAAACGAATTTAGAAAGAAAGTAAAACATCATTCCTAATCTATTTGGTCCCAGGGGGACCTTCTCCATGCTTGGCCTTCTTAGCTTCATCAATCAGGTTTCCCAGGTCGCGTATGTCCAGCAGAAGATATGCCCTTGCTAGATGCCCTCCTTCAGTGCCCTCTGCATTCTGACAGTCCGAGATCCTTTTCCTCATCTTTCCCTCAAGCTCCACCAACCCCTTCTTTAAATATTCCAGTCTCTCTGTTGATTTAGTGGAAATTCCTTTCCACTCGTTGATTGCTTCCATGTAAACTTTATGCTGCTCCAGCTACTTGGCTTCTTATTCGAAAACCTTTTTGTGCAACATCCTGTATTTGACTTTTGCTTCAGCAACGTCGTCTATGACCCTATTCCTCAAATTAACCCCTGGCTTGACATCTCCCTCTGTGTCATCTACCAACCATGATGGGTACAAGTACACATGGCCGGCGTGATACCGATCTGGCTCGATGGTATCTTTCTCCACAGTGATCTTTAGATGCCACATATGTTGTACCTCGAACTTGAATGGAATGGTGTTCTTTTTGAAGTATGCTTTGTATTGAACCATGTTGGAAACTCGAGGTATAACCTGTTTTCTCCCAGCTTACCTTATAACCCTTATAGGAGCATAAGGATAGATTTCCCCCCAATCCGATTAGCACTAGTTGAGGAGCCTCTCTCGACCTGATGATGAACTTGCTACTAGGGAATCATTCGAACATCCAATGCACCTTTTCATCAGTAGAATTGCTGAAGAAATGTACCCAGCTCATAGTGTTTCCCGGTTGCGCAAGCCTGTTTGGGATAAAAGTCATTCTCTTTGGAAGGTGATAGGCTATGTGGTCATTCCATGGTCTTCAAAGAAGTTCTTGACGGAATTCACCTCTCTGAAGGTGTTCTAACAACCATACTTTCAGCAACAGATTGCAATCCTCGAAACGCCTATACCCCTATTTGCAACGGTCTAAGGCCATGTACATCTCAGCCAAAGTCATAGGGAAAATAGTATAAGTTTTCCCCTCAATCCCCTCCATTAAGGTCCTAGAAACTATAACTAGGCGAGTGTGGATCCTTTCTCCCTGTATTGGAAATATTAGCATCCCCAGAAAACAGACAATGAATACAAAAACCCAGCGGTGTATCCAACCTAGAGAAGTGATGGCAAGCTCGTCATGGTAAAGGCGATATAACTTGATGTGCCCATAACGCTCATAAAGGAACTCGAATGGTATGTAAGATTTCTTCAGACAGACTAACCCAACATTTTTCTTAAAACCCGTCATTTTTAAGAAACCTCGAGAAGTGTGGTTTTCTGGTACCAACAAACCAGGGCTATCCCATGGGAGTCCACTGAAGCCTCCTATTTCTTCTAGTATGGGAGTCATTTCTATGTTGACAAAACGAAAGACGGCTCTATTCTCATCCCAAAACATGATGGCGACCTCAATTAATGCATTCTTTGGCTGAATGTCTAACAAAGAGGGTAAATTCCCCAGGACTCTTTCACATGGTTTTTGTCACTTGGTGAGAGATTTTTCCACCAATCCAGCAGAAAAGGTGGGATATTTTGATCCATGCCGAACTTGGGGACTTCGTGCCTCATTTCTGCAAAACAAATAAATTTAGCCCTTTCCCTCTCTGAATTTGGCTAGTTACACATTAATGATCAACATATTGGCATGTTTTCTCCAAATAATGCACAGATCGTGATTGTGTCCATTGGGATTACGCAAATCCCGGCGGACTTTGGACAAGGCTTGCCTTAGCGGGTTATCACGCGGACAGCGTTCTAACCCATACTAGGTTTGGACATGATGCATGCACAATTAATATTAGAGTGGGATTTCTAGAAGAGTCTAGACCGGTACCGTCAAGCAGACAACTTGAGAGGAAAGACACGGAACCGTCGACTGCACCGCTGATCGACTAGTTTTACAGCAAATAAGCACTTTCCAAATTTAAATGGTGATTTAGGAAGAGCGCTGACACTCATCAAGCGCCACTATGGTATTAATTAGGCACGAGTGGAATATGATGTGGAGCATGCTTTATGCAAAATTAAAATAACACGTTGTCAAATATTTTTCATGATAAAAATAGTAAATGTAGTATTAAATGAAACGTAAAGGCATAAAAAGAAAGGAAAACAAGAAAACGTTAGTTCACGTAATGTGGAAGCTGTAACAAAGTAAGTGAGAGAGCAACGGAGGGGAGAGACATGATGTAGTAATTATTAAAAAGGACTTGGAGCAAGCAAACATGACTAGAAATAAAGGAAGACGCATGTTATAACCAAGTTGAGCAGAGATTTTCATATTAATGGGAATTCAAATAAAGGGGAAATAGGGGAGACGGTGTACATGAAGCAATGAAAGGAAACGGGAGCGGGATATTCATGTAACAAAATAATAAGAGACAAGGAAACATGTTTATCAAAGAAGACTAATTCATATAGAAGGTTCGCTATGGTAAGAGCCTAAATATCCGAGCAAAGTCGCCATGCTGTTGTGCCCCTTTTTATCGCGAAATCAGGTTTCAACATGTGACAACTCTTTTAAGGAGGTGTTAAAAGAAGGGAGTCGCCACCTAACGGTTCTTAAGGTGCGTTAGGGCACCTATTTGTAGATAACTCTTGTTTAACTAGTCAATTCCACCAAAGATCGGGTAAGGGCTCGAAACTACCTCGAAGAAAAGGTGTTAGGCACTCTTCGAGATCCACAATTGTGGGTCCCAGTCAAAGACGAAGAGACAAACAAGAAGTTTGGGGAGTTTATTTGTCACGACCCGAAATCCCACCTTCGGGCCATGACTGCGTCTAACATTGCACCCGCTAGACTAGACAACATACACAATTACATTAACATATTAACACTGAAATAACTAGAACATTTTATATTCCTCTTTAAGTGCAGAAGCAGATAAGTTCTGAATTACATACAAATACCCATAACACGATTCGTTTACAATATCCCAGAATCTAGAGTCACTAACTTACGAACTGTCTATGAGATTACTAAATACAAGGTCCGAAGAAATAATACATAATAGTCTCAGAACTAAGAAAAACAAGACAGGATGGAGATTACTAAATACAAGGTCCGAAGAAATAATACATAATAGTCTCAGAACTAAGAAAAACAAGACAGGATGGAGGAGACGCCAAGGCCCACGAACGTTTGCGGGTCTACCTTGAAATCTCTAGAGTGGACTGAAGGATGCTCCCTCAATCAGTGTCCACCGGGTCCGGCTGTGGGATCTGCACAACATAGAGAAGTGCAAGTGTAGCATCAGTACAACCGACCCCATGTACTAAGAAAATGCTAAGCCTAACCCTGGCCGGAGTAGTGGCGAGGCTAGACACGACAACGATAACCTAGTTGTGCAGTTCTACCGAAAATATAGCAAGGAAGTAACCGATATTTAACAGATAAGCAAGTAATACGGGGAAAAGCAAGGGGGCAACAGGTAAGAAGCAAAATGAGATGTCGAACACAACAAATAAACAGATAAATGAATGGCACGACATCACCCTTCGTGATTTTACTCTCGTCCTCACGATGCAACAAGTAAATATATGAAATGATTGCAATAATAAATGAAATGAATGGCACGACATCACCCTTCGTGCTTTACTCTCTTCCTCACAGTGCAATAATGAATAAGTGAAATGAATGGCACAGTATCACCCTTCGTGTTTTTACTCTCTTCCTCACATTGCAATAATAAATAAATGAATGATATGAATGAATGGCACGGCATCACCCTTCGTGCTTTACTCTCTTCCTCACATTGCAATAATAAATAAATGAATAATATGAATGAATGACACGGCATCACCCTTCGTGCTTTACTCTTTTCCTCACCCAAGTAATATCAACAACAACTAACAACTTGGCAAGGAAATCAATTACCGAAATCTCAATTCATAACCACCCGACATGGGGAATAACAAACAAAATCAACACATTTGCCCGACAAAGGTCTCAGCTATAACCAATTCCTTACGAGTACATAACTTCCCAAAAGAACTACTTCATAACACATTGATCATTTAGGTAATAACAAGTAATTAAGCAAAACGGACTCACGGGCATACTTGACACACAATGCATAGGTACTCGTCACCTCACCTATGCATTGAACATGATAACACACATAGCACATAGGGCACAATACCTATTCCTCGCCAAAGTTAGGCAAAACACTTACCTCGGGTCCAAAAATAGCAAATCAAGCCTCTACCACTACCTTTCCTCTCGAATCCGACTCCGAAATGATAATATCTAGACATAATTAGCTTAAATAACATCAATAATGACTCAATAATCTAATTCCCAAGCCTAATTATACATTTCCCAATATTCTTCCAAAAATACCCCCCAGGCCCGCTTGGTCCAAATACGAGGCTCGGACCAAAATCCGATCACCCATTCCCCCACGAGCCTAAATATATAGTTTGTTTTGAAATCCGACCCCAAAATGAGGTTGAATTTCCCAAAATTCCCAAAAACCTAACTCTACCCAAAACTCCTAATTTCTACTTTGATTTCATGATTATTGGCCTAGATTCTATGGTAAAATCTTGTAAAAAGAAGTTAAGGAGTAAAGAAAATGAGTTAGAAATCACTTACTAATGTTTTGGAGAAGAAAGAGTGTTAGGAAAATCGCCTCTTATGTTTTTAGGGCTTTAAAAAATGAAAGTAACTAAAATTCCCGTCTATTTATACCCGTCTCAGGTCCCGCACCGCGGTCAACAAAAAATGGACCGCGGTCGCGCTAGCGAAGACCAAGAAAAGCTGAAGAAAACCAAGAAAAATGACTACAATGACATACTTTAGTGTTTTGGCCATAACTTTCTCTACAGATGTCCAAATTACGATTTATTTACCTTTCTGAACACTAGACACCAAGGGCTACAACTTTAGTTTTTGAATCATCTCCAAATTCCTTGTAGATCAAAAGATATAGGACTCCGAATTCGGACCAGTGGCCCAGCTCCTCTACCGCGGACCGCGAAGCCCTCAGCGCGGTCCGCGAAAAAGGACCGCGGACCTCGGTGGTAAGTTCAGAGATCCGAGTTCTGTGACCTCCAACAGCTATATTTTAAGCCTAAAAACCTCCCGGGACCTACCCGAAACTCACCCGATCCCTCGGAACCTCAAACCCAATGTACACACGACTTCAAAATCATCCTACGGACTTATTCAAGTAATGAATCCACCAAAATAACATCAAAAACAATGAATTAAACTCCAAAATTTATAGAATTTTCTCAAACTTCATAAACTATCAAATTTTCCATTTTTGATCCGAAACACGTCAAACCAAGTCCGTTTTACACCAAATTTTACAGATAACACATATAATGCATATTAAACTTGTTTCGGGCTCCGGAACCATAATACGGGCCCGGTAATACAGTTTTCACATTAATTATCATTCTAAAAAAAACTTTATATTTTTGAGAAAACAATTTTCTTTAAAAATTCATTTCTCGGACTTCGGACCTCGGAATCCGACTCCGGGCATACGCCTAAGTCCCATATTTTCTTATGGACCCTCCGGGACCATCAAATCACGGGTCCGGGTCCGTTTACCAAAAATATTGACCAAAGTCAATTGTATTCAATTAATTACTATAAATTCAACTTATTGTCAAATTTTCACACAAAGGCTTCCCGGCTACGCGCCCGGGCTGCGCACGCATATCGAAGTGAGTTTAACGGAGGCTTTCGGGGCCTCGGAACACCGATTTAGTTAAATTTACACATGATGACCCTTTGGGTCTTCACAATCTCCACCTCTTAAACAAACGTTCGTCCTCGAACGGACATAGAAAGGTACCTGAGTCTGAGAAAAGACGGGGATAACGACTACGCATATCAGACTCGGACTCCCAGGTAGATGCCTAGGCAGGATGACCTCTCCACTGAACACGAATCGAAGGATAACTCTTCGATCTCAACTGACGAACCTGCCTAGCTAATATGGCTACTGGATCCTCCTCATAAGTCAAATCCTGGTCCAACTGGACACCGCTGAAGTCAAGAACATGAGATGGATCTGCAATGTACCTCCGGAGCATAGATACATGAAACACTGGATGCACGGCTGATAAATGAAGTGGCAAGGCAAGTCTGTAGGCCACCTCTCATACATTGTCCTAAACCTCAAATAGACCAATGTACCTAGGGCTCAACTTGCCCTTCTTTCCGAACCTTATCACGCCCTTCATAGGCGACACTCGAAGAAACATCTGGTCCCCTATCATGAAAGCCAAATCTCGAACTCTACGATCCGCATAACTCTTTTGCCTGGACTTAGCTGTACGAAGTCTATCCTGCATGATCTTCACCTTGTCCAAGGCATCCTGGACTACCTCGGAACCCAACAATCTAGCCTCTCCCGGCTCAAACCATCCGACTGGAGACCGACATCGCCTACCATACAACGCCTTATAAGGAGCCATCTGAATTCTCGACTGATAGCTGTTGTTGTAGGAAAACTCTGTTAAAGGCAAGAACTGATCCCATGAACCACCAAAGTCTATGACACACGCCCGCAACATCCTCCAAAATCTAAATGGTACGCTCGGACTGTTCGTCCGTCTGAGGATGAAATGTTGTGTTCAACTCAATCTGCGTGCCCATTTCTCGCTGAAATACTCTCCAGAAATGGGAGGTAAACTGAGTACCTCGGTCTGATATAATGGTTAAGGGCACACTATACAATCTGACAATCTCTCTCATACAGATCTTTGCCAACTTCTCTGCTGAATAAGAAACCGACACCGGAATGAAATGTGCTGACTTGGTCAGCCTATCCACAACAGCCCATACTGCATCAACCATCCTCTGAGTCCGTGGAAGCCCAACTACAAAATCCATGGTGATACGCTCCCACTTCCACTCAGGAAGCTGAATCTGCTGCATCAAACCACCGGGTCTCTGGTGCTCGTACTTAACCTACTGACAGTTCAAGCACCGACCTACATAAGCTACAATATCCTTCTTTATTCTACGCCATCAATAATGCTGCCGCATGTCCTGGTACATCTTTATGGTGCCCGGATGAATGGAATACCGGGAACTATGGGCCTCCTGAAGTATCAACTCATGAATGCTATCAATATCGGGCACACGAATACGGCCATGTATCCTTAGAACTCCCTCATCATCCACTGTGACCTACTTGGCACCTCCGTGCCGAATCATATCTCTAAGGGTACATAGATAACGATCATCATACTGCCTGGCCCGAATACGATCATACAATGAAGAACGGGCCACGGTATGGGCCAACACACTGCCAGTCTCAGAAACCTCCAATGTCACTAATCGGTTGGTTAAAGCCTGAACATTCAACGCAAGAGGTCACTCCCCGACTGATAAATAAGCTAGACTGCCCATACTAACTGACTTCCGGCTCAAAGCATCGGCCACCACATTGTCCTTCCCCTAATGATAAAGAATGGTAATATCATAATCCTTCAGCAACTCTAACCATCTCCTCTGCCTCATGTTCAACTCCTTCTGTCTGAATAGATACTGCAAGCTCTTATGGTCCGTGAACACCTCACATGAAAGTCCGTACAGATAGTGCCTCCAAATCTTTAAAGAGTGAACAATAGCTGCAAGCTCCAAATCATGAACTCAATAGTTCTTCTCATGAATCTTCAACTGACAAGAAGCATAGGCTATAACCTTTCCATCCTGCATCAACACTGCACTATGCCCAACCCGTGAAGCATCACAATACACGGTATACGGTCCTGAACTTGAGGGCAATACTAACACTGGTGCCGTGGTCAAGGCAGTCTTGAGCTTCTGAAAGCTCGCCTCACACTCATCAAACCACCTGAACTGAGCACTCTTCTGGGTCAACCTGGTCATCGGGGTTGCGATAGATGAAAATCTCTCCACGAACCGGCGATAATACCCTGCTAAGCCCAAGAAGCTCCGAATCTCTGTAGCTGAAGTGGGCCTTGGCCAATCTCTAAATGCTGAAATCTTCTTGGGATCTACCTGAATACCCTCTGATGAAACCACATGGCCTAGAAATGCAACTGAACTCAACCAAAACTCACACTTGGAGAATTTGGCATACAACTGACTATCCCTCAGAGTCATGAGGATGACTCTAAGGTGCTACTCATGCTCCTCTCGGCTGCGAGAGTATATCAATATATCATCAAAGAAAACAATAACGAACGAGTCCAAATAAGACCTGAACACTCGGTTCATCAACTCCACGAATGCAGCGGGGGCATTAGTCAACCCAAAAGGCATCACCAATAACTCATAGTGCCCATAACGAGTGCGAAAAGCTGTCTTAGGGACATCAAAAGCCCTAATCCTCAGCTGATGATAACCAGATCTCAAGTCTATCTTGGAGAACACCGTAGCACCCTGAAGCTGGTCAAAGAGATCATCAATCCTCGGCAAAGGATACTTGTTCTTAATAGTAACCTTATTCAACTGCCGGTAGTCAATAAACATCCTCATCGAGCCATCTTTCTTCTTGACAAACAACACTGGAGCACCCCAAGGAGACACACTAGGCCTAATGAAGCCTTTTCCCAACAATCTTGTAACTGCTCCTTCAATTACTTCACAATACTGATATCGATATACGATGCTTGAAGACCTCATAATTACCCAAAATAACGTGCCTCATCTAACGCCACCTAGGGTGGGCACCTACCTTGTAGGTTAAGGCTCAATAATCATAGCACTAATTTGGAAAATTACGCACAGATAATTAATTTAGTTTATCTATTTATTTATTTCTTAATTAATGTTTTTTATTACTCTTATTTTGTACATAATTAATAAGTTTAACAAGCATGACTCCCTACAAGTACTAAAGTAAAAACAAAACAAAATTTAATTCACAAAGGAGAATTTAAATACAAGAATTTCCATCACAAGGATCTCATCATTACATGCCTTCCACCGCGGCTCGAGGCCTGGTCTAAATATACCAAATCATATTAACACGCGAGGATCTCATCCTCAATTCTGAATCACAAGTAATATGCATATCGTGCCAATCGAAACATTCCATTTCATTCATTTAAATATTTTCCGTTAAGCAAAATTTCAACACGTAATGGTAAACACAATTATCCCCATAGAATTTCTCAATACAAGTATTCACATAAGTAGATTTTTAGAGTTACGAAGCTCACCCGAGAGTGGAGAATATTAGAAGAATTTTATTAGATACGCATAATCGAATTAAGTTAAGAAAATCATCACTTTATAATAATTAGAGATTGTTCTTGTAATGAAACCATTTAATGTAATGAGCTCATCCATACCATAGAAAATATATCAACAGACTGGGTCTCCACCTCTAGGAATCTAACCTCCACTTTCGACATTCCGACTCCTTTTTCCCTAGGTGGTCATGTAGTTGAGTTGTAGCTGCAATGGGGCACGTAGCTTGAGTGCTCTAATGAAATATGACTCTCCCAAGTCTAGGGAAATTTCTACCACTAGCCGACATAAAGTATCATCCTTCCCTGAGTCGTCCAAAATTTACAATCATTTTTTAGTCCTTTAATGAGTCTGGGGACTCGCCCTCTGGCTATACGAACTAACGTAGGAGTATGATGGGTTAACTTACCGAAACTGATGGCATATTCTGATACCGTCGTATGACCTGACGCAACCGTGACTTCCACGCTGAGTAGACTTTTGTAGACTTCAAGTTGTTTGAATAACCCCTTTGGTACTGAGGTATAGGGTTATTAAGGAGGTAGACGTACCGAAATTCCCAGCTTTATCTCTTGCAAAATTCCCTGCCTTATACATTCCAAACCATAACCGATATGACACGCGGTCTCGCAATCTATTCCTTGACAGTGGACTTCCCCAACGTGGCACGAAGTCAAAGGTCACACTACCTGATAATCCACGATGTTAAACTTCACAGCTCATATAAATCAACCCCGTTGCTTTACACTTATTCCCATGGTGTGTAATACTTCATGGAAGCGGTCACGAAACTCATGTGGTCCTTTCAAAAGATATACCACTGAAATGGAGTGGAACTTGTTTGGTAACTTGTCCAACATCAATAAACGGACTAGTGCATCCTGCAACCATGGAGTAGCTATAAATCCTTCCGGAATCTGAACTAGTCCAACATATACTGACTGAGCTAGAACCTCCGCATCTAGATTCCTCCGAGACTGTACAATAGGTGTTGATGTTCGAGCTTTAGTCCGGGATCTGCTTCATTCTCTTCCCTTGATCGTAGCTTCCATTGGGGCTTCATATCTTGTTCGGTCGTAGATGCTTCGCGTGTTGTCGAGATTAGTGAGAGGACAAGAGTAGGCAAGTTCAATCGTCAATGATAGAATAAATTCCCATGATGGAGATGAAGAAATGTGGAGTTATTCCTAACTTTGCAGCCTCTGGGATAAATACAGATGTCTCCGTACCGATCCCTCAGACTCTACCAAGTGTTTCCGTGAGTTGTGAGACCTAAGCAACCTAGAGCTCTTATACCAACTTGTCACGACCCGAAATCCCACCTTCGGGCCATGACTGCGTCTAACATTTCACCCGCTAGACTAGCCAATGTACACAATTACATTAACATATTAACACTGAAATAACAGAAATAACTAAAACATTTTATATTCCTCTTTAAGTGCGGAAGCAGATAAATTCTGAATTACATACAAATACCCATAACACGATTCGTTTACAATATCCCAGAATCTGGAGTTACTAACTCACGAACTGTCTATGAGATTACTAAATACAAGGTCCGAAGAAATAATACATAACTGTCTCAAAACTAAGAAAAAAAAGACAGAATGGAAAGATAAGGATGGATGAGACGCCAAGACTCACGAACGTCTGTGGGTCTACCTTGAAATCTTTGGAGTGGACTGAATGATGCTACCTCAATCAATGTCCACCGGGTCTGGCTGCGGGATCTGCACAGAAGTGCAGGTGTAGCATTAGTACAACCGACCCCATGTACTGAGCAAGTGCGAAGCCTAACCCCGGCCGAACTAGTGGCGAGGCTAGACACGACAACAATAAACTACCTGTATAGCTCTACCACAAATATAGCAAGGAAGTAACAGATATTTAATAGATAAACAAGTAATACGGGGACAAGCAAGGGGGCAACAGGTAAGAAGCAAAATGAGATGTTGAACACAGCAAATAAACAGATAAATGAATGGCACGGCATCACCCTTCGTGCTTTTACTCTCGTCCTAACGATGCAACAAGTAAATATATGAAATGATTGCAATAATAAATGAAATGAATGGCACGACATCACCCTTCGTGCTTTACTCTCTTCCTCACAGTGCAATAATGAATAAATAAAATGAATGGCACGCTATCACCCTTCGTGCATTTACTCTCTTCCTTACATTGCAATAATAAATAAGTGAATGATATGAATGAATGGCACAGCATCACCCTTCGTGCTTTACTCTCTTCCTCACATTGCAATAAATAATAAATGAATAATATGAATGAATGAAACGACATCACCCTTCGTGCTTTACTCTCTTCCTCACATTGCAATAATAAATAAATGAATAATATGAATGAATGGCACGGCATCACCCTTTGTGCTTTACTCTCTTCCTCACATTGCAATAATAAATAAATGAATAATATGAATGAATGGCACGGCATCACCCTTCGTGCTTTACTCTCTTCCTCACCCAAGTAATATCAACAACAAATAACAACTTGGCAAGGAAATCAATTACCGAAATCTCAATTCATAACCACCCGACATGGGGAATAACAAACAAAATCAACACATTTTCCCGGCAAGGGTCTCAGCTATAACAAATTCCTTACGAGTACATAACTTCCCAAAAGAACTACTTCATAACACATTGATCATTGAGGTAATAACAAGTAATTAAGCAAAACATACTCACGGGCATACTTGACAGACAATGCATAGGTACTCGTCACCTCACCTATGCATTGAACATGATAACACACATAGCACATAGGGCACAATACCTATTCCCTCACCAAAGTTAGGCAAGACACTTACCTCGGGTCCAAAAATAGCAAATCAAGCCTCTACCACTGCCTTTCATCTCGAATCTGACTCCGAAACGATAATATCTAGACATAATTAGCTTAATAACATCAATAATGACTCAATGATCCAATTCTCAAGCCTAATTATACATTTCCCAACATTCTTCCAAAAATACCAAAATTTGCCCCCGGGCCCGCTTGGTCCAAACACGAGGCTCGGACCAAAACCCGATCACCCATTCCCCCACGAGCCCAAATATATAGTTTGTTTTGAAATCCGACCCCAAAATGAGGTTGAATTTCCAAAAATTCCCAAAACCCTAACTCTACCCAAAACCCCTAATTTCTACTTTGATTTCATGATTTTAGGCCTTGATTCTCGGGTGAAATCTTGTAAAAAGAAGTTAAGGAGTAAAGAAAATGAGTTAGAAATCACTTACTAATGTTTTGGAGAAGAAAGAGTGTTTGGAAAATCGCCTCTTATGTTTTTAGGGCTTTGAAAATGAAAATAGCTGAAATTCCTGTCTATTTATACCCTCTCAGGTCCCCCACCGCGGTCAGCGAAAAATGGACCGCGGCCGCGCTAGCAAAGACCAAGAAAAGCTGAAGAAAACCAAGAAAAATGACTGCAGTGACATGCTTTAGTATTTTGGCCATAACTTTCACAGATGTCCAAACACAAACACTTGATTCAAATAAAGACGAGGGGGTTCTAAGTTTTTTAGCCTAAAGGATCACCCCCTGCAACATAAATAATACTTCGTAACTCCCTCGATATGGGGTGTTACTCGTATTATTCAGCGGGCACTGTCTATCATCTCCTGCTACCCGATTATTATCTTTAAGCCTTTTTTACCTAAAGTGCACTAGTTGATTCTTAATCGTGCCTTATGCGTGCACTACCCGTCCCATACCTATGGCCCGGGAGGCATTTGGACCTCTATTTTGGGTGGTTCTAAACTTAACTTAGTTTGCTCAAAATGATAAATTTAAGCGACATTCAAAACATGTAGGACTACACATAAGGGCAATAAATGGCTCAAGTTAGCCTCCACATGTAGGCAACAAATGCACGCAAACAGGTTTTACATATTAGGCAAGTGGCAAATTCCAGAATTAATACAAAATAGGACCCTTAAATCCTATAGTCATGGCTTCTAGGTGATTCTGAATTTTAAACATACAGGCAGTGTTGTTGTCTTAAAACAATGAATTTGCATATCTCAAGTATTACAAATCCTATAGGCATAATGTCTAAATTGTTTACGAAATGAGGCAGTGAAATGGTTTGTTAATTCAAAATTGACAGCGTTTGATTTTATTAGCATACTTTTAGGCGAGCAATAGGATCCTATAGGCAGGATTTCTAAGAATTGGCAATTGAAACTGGGTTTTTATCCTTCCATTCCTATGGGCATGCTTGGGAATAACAGTAATAGTAGCTAATTTGATTATAGTCCTATAGGCATATTATCTACGCGAATATTGTGAAGAGCAGGTATTTATTATTCAAACAATCACTGTGTTGCAGTATAGTAGGCAGATAATAACGTGCGAGAGTGGAACATGTGAACAAGTGAGATTATTCATGTCCTATAGGCATGTTATCTAACAAACACATAAGAACAGAGCATGTTGAACAAAATTAAACACTCAGGTACTATAGTTCTACACTTTCATGCAAATATTAGAATAGACCTGTTTCCCCAATTTTCACTAATATCTCAATTGTTATTACAAAATTATTACAGGCCCAATAATGAAATAAATTACAAAGGGATACAAATAACTACAGTAGGCCTAAGACAGTCCCAAAATGTACCCTGCCCAGCCAGGCCTTCAATTTTGTCTCCACACAGATCTCAACATAGCCTAGGAACCATAAGAGAACTCGGACCAAACCCAATAGCCATAGTTTGATCATGGGATCCAGAAAAAAAAACAATCACTTTGCATATTTAGTAGGTAGAAAGAGAGGCAGGATTGAGTAATCGGGAAAAATGGCCAAAGAACCTCATAGCCCTAGTGTGTCAGAGTTCACAAGGCCTCAATATGGACCCCGAGCAGTGCTCACACTAGGGAGGTTAATACAGAAGTTTTAGGGGGCCTTGGATTTCAGCCGGCCAAGAATTAGAGGCTCAAAATAGGGAAGCAACCAATGAAAATAGTAGTAAAGTAACAGGGTTTGGAAGAATGCATTTGCATTTTTTAGAAACAAATATTACAAAGTAATCACATAATGGACATATTAACACAGAGGATGCATGAACTCAAGAAACAAGTTAATGCTGCAAGTTTTCACTTAGCATGTTGAGGCAGGGTATATTTGTTACATATTAATAAGAAAGGGAAAGTCATGCTAGTAATACAAACAGTTACCGCTAAATCAATAAGTTCAAACCTAAAGGATCAAATTATACTAAACACACGGATTAAACAGTACAACTTATACCAGTAAGGCAAATAGAATCACATATTATAGGGGAAACAAGTCAGGAAAGACTAGTCTAAGATAATTAGTTGTTAGGGATACAAAATTGGTAGGGTAAGAACATACTAAGTGACAAACATAGTCATGGGGAAAAATTACAGCTAGTGTGAAGGTTTCAATACATATTAGGGCATATCATGGATGCAAATTAGTCACTTCAGAAATCCAAAATAAGGCAGGAAACAGGATGAGGCCATATAGCCAATGCAAACACTCAAATTACCAATATGTTAAGCTAAATAGGGTTCAAAAGGCCCAAATTACCTAAGTTAAACACAAATACATTTTTAAGGCTAACAGTTTAGGCGTGAGTCAATGCAAGAGAGGTTTATATCATAACAGAATCTCACATAAACAGAGTTGAGAAATTACATCAAGCCATGCAATTTCGGAAACATGGGTACGCTTATTAGAACATAAGGGAATGAACATTGCGAAGGTTGAGAACTAACTAGGTATTGCTCAACGGGTAGACAAACAAGAAAAGAAAAGCAATATGACCCAGAATCTCATATGCGTCAAGTTCCAAAGGGTTTCAAAGAACCTAGGGCAGTGCTCACACCCAAGGAAGGTCGGAAAATAGGAAATCTTGTGGCCTTGGCTTTCTCCCGGCCAAGAGCCAAAATAGAACAAGAGAATAAACGAATACAGAGTAAAAGTCTTAGTTTTTTAGTGGAAATTTTAGCGATTTTATATAGAGGTAAATATCGAACAATAAACAAGGAAACAGAGTGATTTAAGCAACAAACAAGGAAAATATATATACAAATCTGTCTGAAAATCAATTTAAGAGAGAGATCTGTAAACCTTAGTTTTTAGGATGTCACGACCCAGATCCTAACTCAGGTCGCGATGGCACCCAACACCGTGGTTAGGCAAGCCAACACTAATTATCTAGTAAATTCAGTTTGTTTTAGTTGAATCTTTATTATATTTCTAATAAATTAGCCACAACGCATGGAATATAATGTCATAGTAAGGCAATTAGATTATTAAGACCCAAAAATCAACTTTAGTTAATTACATTTCCAAATGAATAGTCTACTAACGTGTGTGTCAGGAACTAGTGTCACAAGTCTACAGGCATCTAGTAGAGAGGGAACAAAAGAATCAAATTTATCCTACTGTCTGAAATAACATAGACAGAATAGCAAAGAAGTGACTCCAGGGTGCTACTGAACGGCATCAGGAGAAGCAGCTCACCGTGTAGTCTCGAACCACGTGAAATCAAGTACGATCACCAGACTGATACCCAGATGCACCTGCCTCAGAACCTGTACAATTAAGTACAGAAGCGTAGCATGAGTACATAAACAATATGTACCTAGTAAGTATCCACTCTAATCTCGAAGAAGTAGTGACGAGAGGTCGACTTGACACTTACTAAGGCCAAAATAATATATTTTAAATGTAAGGGATAAGAAACAATGACAAATATGAATAAATAATAAAGAAAGGAACATCAATTTTCTTTACAAGCACTTTTATGTATCAAATTCCCTACCGTACAGGTTACAAATCTCAGTTTTCAGGATATTTAGCAGTTAAATTACCACAGAAGTACCAAACAATTAGCAAACACATAACGTGTCGTGAACGTACGGCCGATACAACAAAATAATAAATGTGCACTGCCGAAGGGTCGGACGGCTCAAACCATAGATGCATCTATTACCCCACTAGTGAATCGTGCATGCGACGCGATCAATATAAATAATGTAGTTACCCCACTCGCAAATTTATACATGCGACACAGGTACTCATATATATATATACACGCATTCAATAGTAAAATACGGGATTCATTGGGGGATATTCTTCCAAAGAGAAAAGAAAACAATTAAATTGCATGATGGTGTGTACCCTTCTTAGATGTCCATTTAACAATTCGATGATGTCAGGCAATCTAAATTTATTATTAAAATTACAAAATACAGCACGTAAGTCATGCTTGTGGATCTTAAACCTCCCCCGACATAAAATATTAGTAGCTACGCATGGACTCTCATTACCTCGTGTGTGCGTAGCCCCCACAAATAGTACCATATAATTCATTATTTCACCTACGGGGACAATTCTCTCTTACAAGGTTAGAAAGGAGACTTACCTCTTTTCAAGCCTACTTCCCGGGTCAAGAATGCGCTCAAATCTCCAAATTGGTCACCCAAGAACTCGAAACTAGCCAAACATTATATAAATAAGTCAATCTATGCTCAAAAGTCCACAATTCTCCTATTTAAATGGTTATCTCAACCTAGTTTGCAAAATCCAAAAATGTACCTCCGGGCCCACATGTTCGGATTCCGAAAATTTCAAGGGAAATAGTTACCCATAATCTAAGGATCAATATTATATAGTTTTTGCATGATTCCATAACAAATTCCTTGGTAAATTCTCATTTTTTTATCAAAACCCTAGGTTTTACTCCAAACTCATGATTTTTACTAAGTTTTGTGTGTTAATCTACTCAAAACTCAAGTATTAAACTCATTTTTAAGTAGAAAATACTTACCTTACATGTGCTAGGTCGAATCTGCCCTTTGAAAGCTCCCCAAGTCGTCCAAGATGAATGAAAATGGCCTAAAAATGCCTAAGTCCCGCATTTAAAACGACATCACTGCCTTCAGGGTTTTCGCACCTACGGCTCGAGGACCGCACCTGTGCTCTCGCATCTGCGAGCCAAAGCTCGCACCTTCGGAAGAGGAGAAGAAATGTTGTCATCGCACCTGCGGAACAGAGCCAGCTTCTGCGACTCCGCTCCTGTGGGAGAAGGCCCACACCTGCGGAAATTGGGCAGTCCCTCTAAGCCCGCACCTGCGAGGCCTCGACCGCACCTGCGGTCTCGCACCTGCGACTAATCCTTAGCAGGTGCGGTCGCACCAGATCTGGTGCACCAGCAGCTCTTTTTGAGCTTGGATTGCCTCGCGCGATGTCCGTATGGCATTCGAGCCCACCCGAGGCCCCGTCCAAATATACCAACAAGTTCTAAATCATAATACGGACTTGATCGAGACTTCGGAACGTCCAAAACAACACTAAATCTAAGAATCATACCCCAAAACCAACTTAAGAACTTTAAGTTCTTGAATTCACTTTCAACACGCCGAAACATACCTATACTACTCGGAATGACACCAAATTTTGAGAGCAAGTCATAAATGACATGATAGAACTATTCTCGATCTCGGATTTTCGTTTGGACCTTGATAACACAAAAACACCTTCCAAACCTCAATTCTTGAACTTAAGGAATCATATTTCACTATTTGGCGCCGAAACGCTCCTAGGTCATCCAAAACCCATTACGAACATACGCCCAAGTCCAAAATCATCATATGAACCTAATGGAACTTTCAAATCTCGATTCTGGGGTCGTTTACTAAAAATGTTGACCGGAGTCAAACTTGGCCTTTAAAGCCAACCTTAAGGAACTAAGTTACCACCCCAAACTCCTCCAAATACCGAACTAACCATCCCCGCAAGTTATAAATGAGTAAAAGCAAACACGGGAAGCCTCATTTAGGGGCACGAGGTTCTAGAACACAAAACGACCGGTCAGGTCGTTACATTCTCCACCTCTTAAACAAATGTTCGTCCTCGAACGGGTCTAGAATCATACCTGGAGTGCTAAATAGGTGTGGATATCTGCTCCGCATGTCCTCCTCGTACTCCCAAGTCGCCTCCTGACTGGTTGGCCCCTCCACTGGACCTTTACGGCGGAAACCCTCTTGGACCTCAACTGGCGATTCTGCCTGTCAATAATAGCAACTGGCTCCTCCTCGTAACCCAACCTCTCGTCTAGCTGAATGGTGCTGAAGTCTATCACATTAGAGAGGTCGGCGTGGTACTTCCGGAGCATGGACACATGAAAGACCAGATGAACTCCTGACAAACTGGGTGGTAAAGTGAGCTCATAAGCAACCTCCCCAACCCATCTCAACACCTCAAATAGGCCTATAAACTTAGGGCTCAACCTGCCCTTCTTTCCAAATCTCATAATGCCCTTCATCGGCGAGACTTTCAGCAGAACTTTCTTGCCTTCCATAAATGATATATCACGCGCCTTCGGATCCGCATAACTCTTCTGTCTGGGTTGTGCTGTGCGAGGCCTCTCCTGAATCAACTTTACTTTCTCCAAAGCATCCTTCACCACATCGGTGCCATATAAATTAGCCTCGCCAGGCTCAAAACACGCAATGGGAGAACGACATCGCTGACCATACAAGGCCTCAAATGGAGCCATCTCAATGCTGGACTGATAACTGTTATTATAAGCAAACTCGGCCAAAGGCAAGAACTGATCCGACTGCCCTCCAAAGTCAATCACACAGGCTCTGAGCATGTCCTCCAATATCTGAACTGTCGGCTCTAACTGTCCGTCGGTCTGAGGGTGGAATGATGTGCTGAGCTCTACCCGGGTGCCTAACTCACTATGCACCGCTCTCCAAGTGCAGATCATCAAACTGCCGAGCCTTGATCTCCCCCAATAATGAAGACTGAGCAACAACACGTGCAAGAACTCGGCTGGGCTATGAAAGGTCCAACCTCAATAGGAGATTAACCAAGGACTAAATGTCCAAAGCTAGAGGTCTCTCCTCCGTTGAAATGAAAGCCAAGCTACCCTTACTCTCCGCCTTCCTGCTTAGGGCATCTACAACAACATTCGCCTTGACCGCATGATAAAGAATGGTGATGTCAAAATCATTCAGCAACTCAAGCCATCTACGCTGCCTCAAATTAAGATCTCTCTGCTTGAACAAGTGCTATAAACTGGGGTGGTATGTATAAACCTCACAAGGAACTCCATACAAGTAGTGCCTCCAATTCTTAAGAGCATGAACAATCGTTGTCAGCTCCAAATCGTGCACAGGGTAATGTTTCTCATGAACCTTCAGCTGATGTGAAGCATATGCAATCACTCGCCCCTCCTGTATCAAAACGCATCCCAAACCAACGCGTGAGGCATCACAATACACTGTATACATCCCAAAACCGGAAGGCAACACTAGAACTGGTTTTGTGGTCAAGGTTGTCTTGCGCTTATGGAAGCTCACCTCACACTCATCGGACCATCGAACTGGGGCATTCTTTTTGGTCAATCTAGTCAGAGGGGGTGCAATGGATGAAAAACCCTCCACAAACCGACGATAATAACCTGCTAGTCCCAAGAAGCTCCTGATCTCTGTCGCTGAAGTAGGGCGTGACCAACTCTAAACTGCCTCAATCTTCTTAGGATCCACCTTGATACCCTCTCCGGATACCACATGTCCCAACAATGCCATAGAATCTAACCATAACTTACACTTGGAGAACTTAGCGTACAACTTCTGTTCTGGCAAGGTCTGGAGCACTACTCTCAAATGCTGCTCGTGCTCCCCCAGGCTACGTGAGTAGATCAGAATATCATCATGTGACAACTATTTCTCATTCCATGCTTTCATGGGCGAGCAACTGACAATGTTCTAAGTCGCGTGACAAACGTTGCTCATTGCATGCTTCTCTTAGCATTCTTGAAGGCATATCAGGAGGTCTTTATTTGGAAGGTTTTTGGATAGGGTTGGAAATGAGGGTTGGCATGAAGGATTAAAGTAGACTCAAATGACGGGTTATACACTTACAACACTTGGAATCGACTCTTTTAAAAATGGAATAAAATTTCTGCCCCAATTTAAGCTACTGGAGATTTTGTTTTTTTTTTGGACTTTTTTTTTACTCTTATTTGGTTGGACCGAACAGTGTAAGGCTGCCTACGTGTCCTATTTTTTTTAAGGAATCAGGTCTAACGTAGTTCAAATATCTGAACTAACTATATTTTTTTTTCTTTTCTTTGTCTTTTCCTTTTTTTTCATTTTTTTTTTCTTTCTTTCTTTTTCTTTTTTAAAACAAATTGCCCAAGCTTTTATTTTATGAGGGCATGGACTTTGACTGTTCTTTTTTCTTATTTTTTTTTTCACTTGAACTATCTAAGATTTGCCCCAGTTTGTACTCTTGGGGCAAGGAATTTTCTTTTAATTTTTTTTACTCTTGACTCTAAACTTGATTCCAAAAGAGGGTGGTCAAAGAAAATAACACAGGCTCAAAAGGGGTAACAAAGGGTATAAAGTGTTTGAACAGCAGAAAAATGGCCTCCTAGCCTCGAGAATGCCAATCATGTAAACCCTTCAAAATCACGACATTCATGGACATGTTGCTTTCTGGTTCTTTTTTAGTGTAAAGTTGTATGAGCAATACTTTTCCCGCAGTGGATGACCCTTGTCAATTTGTGTGACTTTTTCTTGGATTTTGTCTTGATGTAGAAGATGCATTTTTCCACTAAACTTATCCATTTCGAGTTGTCTGGAATACACCTTTTTTTAACAAAAAAAAACACTTTCTATCTCTTAGTGCTAAACAGACTTCAATTCGTCCGATCATCATTAAGCCCGATCTTCTTAATGATTCAAAATGTAGATATCCTTGATTTCCATAAGCATGACTACTTTGTTTCCATATAAACTTAGATCATGCTTATTTTCCAAATGTTTCATGTGTCTATTCATTTACAAAAGTGTCTCTTTCTCACTTATCTCATTCAAGCTTAAATCAATTTTCTAAGATCTTGCCAAAATTTACGCATGCATGTCATGTCACTAGAACTAGCGTGAAAAGAACTATGCACAAAATGGACACAAAACGAGTGACTTTTTTTTTTTGAATAAAGGATAGAAAGGTCCGATGGCACAAAAAGTAGAAGAAAAGACGACAAAATAAGCTACCATGACTAAAAGAAGAGTGACTTTCCAGTTGCTAAGCGATATCTTAGCCACAAAGTTGCATATTATCACTACTATGGCATTCAACCATTTTTATTGTTATGGATTCAGCACTCAAATTTTGATTTTTGATCAAACTGTTCCCCATATTGACTGTCGGATTTCAAGATTGACAACATGAAAATTTTTACGGTGACTAAATTGTCAAAGAACTTGGACGACTTCTCGTGTCTCCCCAACATCAAATCATCCCGAGCAGGCCATGTTCTATTGCTCAAATCTGGTAGAGTCAACCCCACATTTGCCTCCACTTTTAATTTTCACTGCCAACTCGCCTACTTGCGTTTTCGTGACTTTGGATCAACGATAGTGGTGCTTGTTCCATTACAAACCAACAAACCGACCACCTTTAATTGGCTTTTATTTCAAAAAAACATGTTAGAATAATCACTATTTTTTTTCTTTTCTCTAATTTTTTTTTCTCTTTGTTTTTCTCAGTTATTTTTCTCACTCTTTTTTTTTTATTCTCTCTCCTCTCTTTTTTTTTCACTTTCTTTTTTTCTCTTTCTTTTTAAATTTTTTTTTGGCCTATAATCGAATCCGATAAGGATTGCCTACGTATCATGACGTCGCATGAATAAGATCTTGCGTAGTTCGGCAAGATTGGGAATAAAGTGAATAACCTGACTATTTTTTTTTTTTTGTATTATTTGTTTCTCGAAACAAAGACTTACAAGGAAGAAAGGAAATATTTTCGGATTTAGATTTGTTTTTTTTTTTGGATTTTTGGACTATTATTTTGAATTTATGAAAGAAATATTTCTATAAGAAAAATGAAATATTTTTGAATCTTGAATTTTCTTTTCAATTTTTCGAAAGAAGAATGAAAATATTTTTGGATTTTCTATTTTGGTTTTTTTTCTATATTTTTTTTTTCAAAATTTTTGAAAGAAAAACTTCTAAAGAAGAAAGGAAATATTTTTTTGAATTTTTTGGAAAAGGACTCCTAAAGAAAAGGTAGAATTTTTTTTTGATTTTGATTTGATTTTCTTTTCGAATGAAAGACTTCTAAAATGAAAGAAAATATTTTGGTTTTTAAATTTTTGTTATTTGGAATTTTTTTTTAAGGAAAGACTTCTAAAGAAGTAATTAAAAGAATTATTTTTTTGAATTTCTTGAAAATTGGGGGTCTCAAAGAAAGACTTTTCTAAAGAAGAAAAGAAAAGAAAATATTTTTGGATTTTTTTTAAAATTGAGGTTTCAAAGAAAGACTTTCCATAAAAGGAAGTAAAGGAAAATATATGTAACGACCCAGCCGGTCGTTTTGTGCGTTGGGACTCCGTTCCCGTGAATGACTCCTCCCATAGCGACTACTCGTGCCTTATGACTTGTG
>ML285762.1:0-10304 GCA_005239495.1 Nicotiana undulata
AGTGCCATCGGAGAAGAAGATGAACCAAGGAAGGTTCTAGAGAGAAGGAGGAGGGAAAGAGACAAGAAGAGAGAGAGACAGTCTTGGAGACTGAAGGGTCCGGGGGGAGGGGGGGGGTTAGTTGAGAGTTAATTATGGTAAGAAAGTATCTGGGTCGTTGATCTCATTTGATCAACGGCTCAGATCGAGTGGAGGTTGGTCCGGATAAAAATGATTTGGGCTGGGTAGTTTAGGGATCTGATGGGTTGGGGTAAGAAATTGGCTAAAATTTAAATAAACGTGGCTAGCTATTTAAATACCCAATAAAATAGATAATTAATTAATAAAAATATCTAATAATTATGTAAAGATGAAATAAAGATTAAATAGGTAAAATCACAGTAATTAACTACTATTAATACATAAATTTCGAATTAAAATAATATAAAATGTCCATTTTGGTCATAATTGCAAAATTATTGTAATTGGAATTAAATAAGACTCAATTGGCTAATTTGTGAAATAATTGGATTTTAATGGATAAAAAATGATTATAAATGTTGAACTGGGAAATATTTTGAAATTATTTATAGCATAATTTATGAATTATTTAAATACGAAATATTAAATAAACATGGAAATAATTTAAATAAAAATATGGGAAAATAAGGAAAAATACTCATTATCCCAAAGAGTAACTCTGAAAGCTTATATGCAAGTTTAAAAATAATTTGAGAAAAAATTGGGTATCTACAGTAAGTACCTAAAGTTCTAACTCTTTAGGATTTTATTCGTTCACATTAAAGTGATTATTATATATCTGAATTTGATATCGTATTACTCTCTCTTTCTCTGCAATTATTATGAAGCAATAAAAGAACAAGAACAATATTGCAGGAAAAAAAAGAGAGAGAGAATTCTTATTGAATTTTGGGATGAATTACAATGGAATAAAACCCATCTAGTTATAACAAGATACAAATGTGCACAAATTGCACTTAGGATGTAGTATTTCATGACCAAGAATTCTATATGCTTTAAACAATTTAAATTCTTTATGGATTGTCATATAAGTTGAATCATATAAGCCACATGAATGGACTTTAGATGCATATCAAGTTTTTATGTCATGCTAGACATAAGATAGATAAAAGTGATTGCACACACCATTGACTTTACACTTTCAAGTGTTTGTACTACATGTCCAAAACTACATGTTTCTCATATAAAACCAATTCTATTCGAAGTGTGTCTTTTCTATTTAGCCAATATTTTTGTATCTATAATCGACATACTTAAGATCCTCATCTATACTTAGCTCTATGATAGATGTCGTCGACGAACATTTTATATCGATTCCAATCTTTTTCATAAAGACATAACATGAAGATCTCTTCATTCATATATTCAGGTACCTGAACCTCTCCTGAGATTTTATGAAATGTTATGTCATGTGATCTTCTAGATCACTTGCCTCCTTATTAAGATCATTTGCTCATCTTCTTTATCAAAAATTCTATTTGAAATCGATTTGTCTATATGCTTTAAGTATACCATAGACTTTGTCCTTCTAGGACTTATTCCAATATGAGCATTTTCAATGAGAATATAGTTACTTTCTTTGGGACAACAAATGTGTCCGGCATGCTTTGCAATACATTGAAGATGAATTATCTTTTTATGAACTTCAAGTTCATATTATGTTATTCGAGGATCTAGATGTACAAATGATAATTCATTTCACGTAATTTTTTCTCAATTGTTTATCTTGTCTCCCCCTCATGTTAGAAAAACTAACTTTCTTCCTCAATTTTGGGAACCCATCTTTGTGCATTGTGGTGTTAATCAAAATATACACCGCACATCAATAATAATAAGATGGAATTATTTGGCTCCTGACCCTGAACCACTTGTGAGGGGAGAATGTAATATACTTTAGTGTATAACATATATCAAATTGATATAGATAACTTCGTTCTCATAAGCAATATGTTAGCTATTAAGTGGAGGCACTCAATAAATCATTTCACTAAACCAATTGTGATGTAAACCAATTTATCAAGATGACCTGTCTTGAATAGACAATCTGAAAATTATGCTCTAAATTAAATTATTGAGCAAGTTACCTCGCAAACACCGGTTGCAGGTTAATAATAATCGCATATGTAACCAACTCATAGATGCATCATATGTGGTATACATGGCAGGTGAATGGACCCATATTCACCTTTGATATTTCCAGCATTCATGTGATTCAATCCCAATTTTTAATTGGTTAATTAATTAATGAGAACAAGTAACATAAGAGAATTCATAAAGAACTTTCTAGTTCATTAATATTTACCCATGTGAATTCTCTTTTATTTTTGCACATCATAATTAAATTGATATGGCTAAACCAATTTTGCCAACTGGATAAATTATCGATATTGATAAATTTCAGCTTTACACCATGACGTGTGCAATTATCAATAAACTCCAAGTTTATTATGATATGGGTTATTATATCAATAAACATCCACTTTATTGTGGTATTTTTTTTGTTTGTGTAGTACAAACTGGAGAATAAAGCGGGAAACTTTTCACATACATATTACCCTGCTACAAGTTGTAATAATAGAAGATATTAAAATTTTCTCTTATTTATATTCTCAATATAACCAACCGCTTTTGCGAATAATTTAGAAAATCAATAAGTTTCTTTGAGACTTACTACGACACAATACCTTATTGATAATCAATTGTGTTTCTCCAAAATAGTATAATTGACTCTTCCAGAGTTCTCAATTAATTTTGTACTACCACATATTCATCAACATCCATATGGTGAATATTTCTTTCAAAGAGAAAGTTATATCGTTATGGTCATGGTCAAAATTATATGCAAGATCTATTTGTTGCACTATTGTTATCCTTTAATAATCACATTGCCAAAATATTTTTGGCGTACAATAGGTACATGACCAATTTCCTTTCATGCCATAGTAATGACATTATTTTCTTATTTCGTCTCAAACCCCATTCTAGAGGTGAGTGTGGTATATTCATTACCACTAGCATGTTCATATTCATTCGAAGAATGAATATGTATTCGTAAATTAGATGTTGTCACATTCACATTATGAATTGACCATAATCATCTATATGTGCTTTACAAAATCTCATGTGAAATCGATGACAAATATTATTTTCACAGAGTGAAGGATTATTTTGAGAATCCTTATTATTCTCATTATCACAATGATGATGACGATTATAATTTCGTCTATTTCCACGTCCACATCCGTTGATACCTTCACGGTAATAATTTTGTCTTATTTCAGACTTATCACATATTGCTATCAAATTCTCTTAAGGGGAATGAGAATGAAGCAAATTCAATGGGACGAGTTTTCACTTCTTGTGGCCATAATCATACATGAATCTGATCATGACAAGACATAGCAATTTTACCACTTCAGGTGGTTATAATTTCTTGCAAACTCTATTAGAGTTATAATCAAAGTATATTGTCTTTGCTTTAAAATCAAATTATAGAATTTCAAGAATTTAAAAGAGAAAAATAAAGTAAAATACTTACCTTAAATCCAGAATTTAAATATGAAGGGAGTTCCTGGAATAATTGACAATCATTATGCTCAATCCCAAAACTTATACTCAATTGGTTAGAGTCTCGTGCTGATAGCATGTTATGAAACAATAAAAGAACAAGAACAATATTGCAAAGAAAGAAAGAGAGGAAATTCTTATTGAATTTTGGGATGAATTACAATGGAATAAAACCCCTTTATTTATAGAGAAAATATGACTTAACCACCAAGTAAAATCCCTAAGATCTCTTTAAAGTATAGACATTCACCTTAAATAGAATTCGATTTATAACAAAGATATTGTAGTACAAAAAACAAAAATTACGTGGGCAAAAGTGACTTTTACACAACGCGGGCAAAAAGACCAGCCTTGTAGACATCTTAACTATTGAATGGGCCGGTGCTAGGCCCGTCTTATCTGATTGGATCGGGCTGATTGTAGACCTTCTCGACCCGACCAAATTTGTTATAGGGAAAATTTCACATTAGAACAATTGGGCTCCCTGCTTTTCAATTTTATAGCTCATATTTTAATTTACAATCAACTAGCCCAAAAATAATAGGCTAAAACTCAACCTCCAGCTCCAATAGGTTCTCAAAATTACTATTTAATTTTTAAAAAGGATTTCTCAAGCATTTAAGTTAATATTCGAGTCAGTAACTGTGACTCAAATATTAGTTCAACAAACAAAATCCATTTGGGTGGCGAAAATTAGATATTTAACAAGCTTAAATATGTTAAATTCCGAATTTGATTTTGTGATAAATTTGGAGTAGGTGTTATTTAGACTCGTTAGAAATTGTATAAGGAGGTTGTATTTAAAATTTGAAGTCATTTCATGGAGATTTTGGACTGGTTTTGAACAAGAATTATAACTGAAAATTGTGGAAGAAGTTCGTCTACAGACGCTTGTATAAAAGTGTATAAAAGTGTATAATAGTGTATAAGGTGTGTTTCTACGCTCGTATACACTATTATACAGGATAATACATAATTATACAAAAAACTGACTTCACTTTCTTCCTTACGTCTTTTCTGAAATTTAACTCAAATCTTGCTCAAATCTACTCCAAATCACTTCAAATTTTAATTTTAAACTCCTCTTGATATTTTTAATTAATTGGAACAACACCCAATCCAAACAACTAACACACTCAAAAAATCCTATTTTCGAAAGCGAAGCATCGAATCGCCTTCAATGGTGGACTTCTATTCTTCAATTTTCTGTTCTTCAATTTTCTTACATCCATATGCATACACGGCAATCAGGTGATACAATTATAACTTTGCAAATATGTAGCCCAAAAGATAATAGGCCAAGGTTATAAATTAATTAATTTTTTTCACACAATCAACTACTATTTTTACACAAAGGTAGCAGAAAATGCAAAGCACAAGCTCCAAAGTCCAAACAACTAAATCGGGTAGCTTTCAATAATTTCTTTTCAAATTATGTACACATTGGACTAAGTCGGGTAAAGATTTGAAACATGGACCAATTTACATTATGTGGTCCAGCGAAGTGATTCTAAGTGTAAGTGTTCCTTTGTTATATCATAGCATCATATGTTTAAAAATACATGAAATTCTTTTTCCACTAAATGCATTAGATAAAAATTATCAATTTTTGCAACCAAAAAAAAGAAAGAAAAAAAAAAAGTGAATGCGTACTCCAAAGTTGTTTTTCCTGCAACTTCTTTTGTAACGGTATTGGTTAAAGAAAAGGTTTCAAACAAAATAAAAAGAAAATGAATTTGAAAAACAAACGTCAACTTAATATCAAAACAATAAGTAAATGAAGGAGGTGAACAAACGCGAAAGTATATTTTTAATATAAATGCCAATAATAGTGATTTTGATCCTCTATTTGTTACCTTATGCTGATTTTGGTCACGTGTTATTCAATTTAAAACACATTTTCTTTTCATTAATTACATTTGGCTTCAAGCATACAAATATCCCACTTTAGGTAGCAAATATGGGCATCCATGTATTGCAGCCACACACAGAGGCGAAGCTACGTTGGTTAACCCTTCGAGGAAAAATTACATTGAATATATAGGTAAAATATTAGGTGAGAGGTATAAAACATATATTAAACGTTCTTTGTGAAGGAATTTTTTTATTTTCTTTCAAGTTTGAACACCCTTAAAAAAATTCTTGACTTCGCTGCTGGTCACACATCGTTTTTAAGTGCAAGAAAAATGTGAATGAATTGCGTGACTTCCTGTTTGCTCTAAGCTATAAAAGTTTTATTTAGTAGTACTATATATGTTCCTATACTTGTTTTAATGAAGCAAAAATCTCACGGTATAAAGTTCACTTTGATTTTTACATACAAAGGACTCCAAAAGTTTCGAGGGAACCATGTCACATGTTTGGTTCGTCCTGCATTAACTCGTGTACAAAAACAATACTGCGCAGTCTCGTTTTTGTCTTTGCCTTTCTTTCAATAACTGAAAGAATTGTCTCAAACAATTTGGCCAAACTTGCTACTATAAAGCTGAAAGCACACTGATTGTGTCAATTTATTGCAGCCCCACAATATTACTTCAAGTACATGATAACTAATGCGAATTGGGTGAATTTTCTTTAGTATTACTCCTCTTTGGTTGTAGTATTTGCATATTGCTTCTTCTGGTGAGGAAAAGCAATCTTCTATAAAATTTACTTTGAACACGTAATAGGTTTTTAGCTAGAATTACAGGAAACATGTTTTTCATAGGGGGTGACTTTAATGGTCATGTTGGGGAGACAACTAAGGTTTATGACGAGGTGCATGGCGGATTCGGTTCTGGAGTTAGGAACGAGGGCGGTACTTCGTTGTTGGAGTTGGCTAAAACTTTGACTTGGTGCTAGCTAACACAGGTTTTAGGAAAAGGGAAGAACACTTGGTCACTTTTCGGAGTAGGGTTGCCAAGACTCAAATTGATTATCTTCTCCTCAGGAGAGGTGATAAGGGCCTTGTATGGATTGCAAGGTTATCCCGAGTGAGTGCCTGTCAACGCAACATAGACTCTTGGTAATGGACTTGGAGGTCAAGGGAGCAAGAAAGAAGAGAGCGGTGTACGACCAACCTAAGATCAGGTGGGGAGCCTTGACTAAAGGAAAGGCTCAGGAGTTGGGGGAGAAGTTGTTGGCTATGGGGGCCTGGAGGAGTAGTGGGGATGCAAGTAGTATGTGGACCACGACAGCGAACTGCATTAGGGAAGCTGCTATGGAGGTGTTAGGGTCTTGAAATGTTACTCGAGTGGCAACAAAGGGGACTAGCGGTGGAATGGGGAGGTCCAAGAAAAAGTGAAATCTAAGAAAGTGACGTATTTGAAGCAAGTGAGGAGCACAAACGAAGAGGGGCGGAGGTCGTATAAGGGGTGTTATAAGAAGGCAAGGAGAGAGGCGAAGCTCACGGTTACAGCGGCTAAGACTGCAGCTTTTGAAAGATTGTATGAGGATCTTGGGGCAAAGGAGGGTATAGAAAGCTGTACAGGTTAGCCAATGTTAGGGAGAGGAAGGCTCGGGACCTGGATTGAGTGAGGTGCATCAAAGACGAAGACGGTAAGATATTGGTGGAAGAGGCGTGTATCACACGTAGATGGCAAGAGTACTTCCATAAACTCTTGAACGAGGAAGGGGATAGGAACATTGTGGGGTGAGTTGGAGAACATAGAGAGTTAGAGAGATTTTTATTTTGTAGGCGTATTAAGTGTGAGGAGGATGATGTGGCAATATGAAAGATGAGCAGGGATAAGGCGACTAGGCATGATGAGATCCCGGTGAAATTTTGGAAAGAAGTGGGTAAGGTAGGCTTGGAGTGGCTTACTAGCTTGTTTAGTGTCATTTTCAAGACAAAGAAGATGCCCGAATATTGGAGGTGGAGTTTGATGATTCCATTATACAAAAACAAAGGTGATATCTAGAACTACAACAACTATAGGGGTATCCAGCTACTGAGTCACACTATGAAGGTTTGGGAGAGGGTGGTGGAGAAGAGAGTGAGGACATGTATATCTATCTCTGAGAACCAGTTCGGATTTATGCCGAGACGGTCAACTACAGGAGCCATTCACCTTGTGAGATGATTGGTGGAGCAGTATAGGGAGAGAAAAAAGAACTTTCACATGGTGTTCATTGACCTTGAGAAGGCTTATGACAAAGTCCCGAGGGAGGTGCTATGGAGATGCTTGGAAGTTAGCGAAGTACATTAGGGTGATTAAGGACATTTATGAAGGTGCTAAGACTCGGGTGAGGACTACAGTAAGAGACTCGGAACATTTTCCCGTGGAGATAGGGTTGCATCAGCGATCAACCCTTAGCCCATTTTTGTTTGCTCTAGCGTTGGATGTGCTGACACGACACATACAAGGGATGGTGCCATGATGTATGTTATTTGCTGACAACATAGTACTTATTGATGAGACGCGATGCGGTGTTAACACTAGATTGGAAGTTTGGAGACAGGCGCTAGAGTCCAAAGGTTTCAAGTTGAGTAGGCCGAAAATTGAATACTTGGAGTGCAAGTTCAGTGATGAGAGGCATGAAGAAGAAGTGGAAATAAAGATTGATACTCAAGTATTCCCACAAGAGATAGTTTCAAGTATCTTGGGTCTAACATCCAAGGCAGTAAGGAGATTGACGAGGATGTTACTCACCACTGGAGCAGGTTGGATGAGATAGAGGCTAGCTTCGGGGGTTTTATGCGAAAAAAATGTATACTTAATGGTAAGTTCTACAAGGTGGTGATTACATCGGATATGTTGTATGGAGCTGAGTGTTGGTCCGTCAAGAAGTCCCATGTCTAGAAGATGAGCGTAGCTGAAATGAGGATGTTGAGACAGATGTGTGAACATACTAAGATTAGGAATGAAGCTATTAAGGACAAGGTGGGAGTGGCATCCGTGGAAGCCAAGTTGCGAGAATCGAGGTTGCGATGGTTTGGCAAGTGAGAAGGAGAGAGGTTGACCATGGAGAGCTTGGAAGGGCAGGGGTAGGCCAAAGAAGTATTGGGGAGAGGTGATTAGGCAGGACATGTCAGCACTTTACCTAACTAAGGACATGATTAGCGATAGGAAGGTGTGAAGGTCGAGGATTAAGGTGGTGGGTTGACAGGTAGTTGTGAGTTTCCCCTAGGTTAACCAGTAGTACTAGTATTATCCTTGTTGATTGAAAGTTACTTCCCTCTAGTTTGCTATTATATCTGGTAACTAGCAACCACGTCCATTGTTTTTGAAAATTTCTACTGGAAATGGTTACTCCCTGATTTTTACTATTTGATGCTACCCTTTCTCCCCTTTTACTGGAAATTATTGTTACTATCTGATGCTACTTTTTCTCCTCTTTTTTCGTATCGCCTTTTATTCCCCTCTTCTCTCTTCCCCCCCCTCCCCCCCTTCTTTTCTTCTTCTTTCCTTTTTTTCTTCTTTTTCATCTTTTCTTGAGCCGAGGGTCTATCGAAAACAGCATCTCTATCTCTCCAGGTAGGGGTAAGGTCTGCGTACACACTACCCTCCCCAGACCCCCACCTGTAGGATTATACTGAATATGTTGTTATTGTTGTTCAGAAACATATTTGATTTATACTACGTTAATTTCTTCAATAATTGAAAGGAAAACCTCAAATAAATAACAAAACTTGCAATTACAAGGCAGACTTGGAGGAACTTTAATGTTTGCTATCCCTAGTATCATGTCAAGTCATTTCTACAAGGAAAACTTTACTAGCAAATCTGTTTGTATATTGTCACGACCCGAAATCCCACCTTTCAGGCCGCGACTGCGTCTAACGTTGGCTTGTCTAGCGGGTTCAACGTTAGACAAGCCAACGTATACAACATTATTGCCTTAATAACACAACTTAACAGTATTTAAAACTATTAACCTTCAAACATCTACTGAAATAACTCAAATTCATTAATGTCCAACCTTTTCCGAAAAACATCCCACACCATTAACTCTCGAATTTTTACTGAACATCCCAAATCACTTCAAACATTTCACAGCAGAAAAATAATAATATTACCTCAAAAACTCATAATGAAATGATAAGACAACCACAACGAACAATCCCAAAACCGGGGTGTCACAACCTCACGAACTATCTAAACTGAGTACTAAATACAAAGTCTGAAAAGAAATATACAATTGTGTTGAAACTAGGAGAAAAAGTAAGACAATGAGGAATCCATAAGCAGGAGAGACACCAAGTCCCACGAACGCCAGCGGATATACCTTGAAGCTCTGGGTGGACTGAATGTGACTCCCTCAATGCGGTCTATTGGGTCCGGATGCGTAATCTGCACAACATTAAGGAGTTCGGTGGAGCATTAGTACAACCGACCCCATGTACTGAGTAAGTGCCGAGCCTAACCTCGGCCGAAGTAGTGACGAGGCTAGACTTGACAATAGCGATAACCTGTCATATTCTACAACAGGTACAGGGATAATACGAGGCAAGAGATAAGAAAACAGATAAGGGATGCGGGACAATAAAGGGGAACAAATGAAATGAAGCAGTCAAATCGACAGATAGAAGTGAACAAGGGAGGCAATCTAACACAATAGCCAACGAAGCAAATATAAATATCAGAAAAGTAAACAATGGCACGGCATCACCCTTCGTGCTTTTACTCTCTTCCTCACAATGCAATGTACAATGTATCATGGCACGTCATTAACCTTCGTGCTTATAATCAATAAAAGTCATGGCACGGCATTAACCTTCGTGCTTATAATAAATA
>ML285762.1:19521-36376 GCA_005239495.1 Nicotiana undulata
CACATAGCAATTAATACATATTCCCTCACCAAAGTTAGGCAAGACACTTACCTCGGTCCAAAGTATGGCAATCAACCCTCTAAGATCGCCTTTCCTTTATAATCCGACTCCGAAACAACGTTATCTATGCATAATTAATTTAATAATATCAATAAAGACACAATAATATAATCCCATAGCCTAGGTGTTCATTTTCTAGCATTCTTCCAAAATATCAAAATTTAACCCCGGGCCCACGTGGTCTAAACTCGAGGTTCGGACCAAAACCCGATCACCCATAACCCCACGAGTTCAATTATGTAATTAGTTTTAGGATCCGACCCCAAATTGAGGTTGAATCACCAAAATTTCCCAAAATCTAACTTTACCCAAAAGCCCTAATTTCTACTTAATTTTCATGTTTTTAGGCCTAGATTCTAGTGATTATGAAAGGAAAGTGGAAGAAATAGAAGTTGAAATCACTCACCCAAAGTTTTATTGAAGGATTCTAGCTTGGGGTCGACAATGGAGGTTGGAGGAGGAGAAGAAGGCTGAAAATAGCAAAGTCCCGTATGAAATATTCTGTTTTGAACTCATTTAATAACTGGGCGAAATATCTCTATGCGATCGCGGAAGAAGGGATGCGATCGCATAGAGACCAAGGTTGGGTGCACTGCGATCACGGAATGGCTATTGCGATCGCACAGGTATACAACCTCTCCCTTATGCGATCGCACAAAGGAAACAACGACCGCACAGAGTATTTTCCTCCAGCTGCCATTACCCACCTAATACACTATGCGATCGCGGAGTATGCTATGCGATCGCTTAGTGTAACAGACTACCCCCCAGGCACGAAGCTATGCGATCGCGGGCCAATCAATGTGATCGCATAGAGTAATGGAACTGACACCAGCAAAATACAATTACACCAGATTTTCCTATCTTTTTACACCCCGTTAGCTACCCGAAACTCACCCGAACCCTCGGTTCTCAAAACCAAAAACACACACGTCTCCCAATATATCCTACGGACTTATTCAAGCTTTTAGATCATCAAAATATCATCAAAACACGGAATTAAACTCCAAAATCTATAGAATTTTCTCAAACTTCATAAACTTCTAAATTTCCCATTTTTAATCCGAATCATGTCATTTCAAGTCCGTTTTACACTAAATTTCACAGATAAGTCACATAACATATAATAAACCTGTTNCCATATTTCCCTAAGGACCCTCTGGGACCGTCACATCACAAGTCTGGGTCCGTTTACCAAAAATGTTGACCAAAGTCAACTTTATTCAATTATTCAATTCAAAGTTCCATTTTTATCAAATTTTCACATAGAAGCTTCCCGGCTACATGCCCGGGCTGCGCATGCATATCGATGTGAGATTAACGGAGGCTTTCGGGGCCTCGGAACACAGATTTAGCTAGAATTACTTAGGATGACCTTTTGGATCATCACATATATATTATAACATTTGTGTCATTGCGATATAGTAGTACTAGGAGAATTATTAGACATAAAAGGTTGAACCAATATGAGACATATTCATATTCTTCTGATGTTAAATGTCTTAGTTCGGTAGTAGAAGAAGCTAAACAATACAAACCAAATAATTTTATTAGGACAAACTATTGAGAGAGCAAGCCTCTTAGTTAAGTGTATCAAAGACCGGATTTACTGACCCCCTCTAAATTTCTAATCTTTATTTGATTTGCGTTTTTTTTGGGCTAGATTTAAATTTAATGTGTCTCACAACTCAGTTAAAAGGATGGTGGCAGTATCGTAAAACAAGGTATATTGACGGAAAGAATTGCATCATTTTAAAGATTAACTCTATTCCATTGAATTATTCAACTTTTTATGGAAAAGAATTGTAAATAGGCCTAAAATTTTCTTTTCCTCATATGAACTTTGAAGTATACATATGAAGTTTCAAAATTGATTATTTAAGTAGAACCATAGAGACTTTATTTTACTTAGGCTGATCTTGGTTTGAGAGAGTAAAAATAAAGAACGCATTGATAAGTCCCCATAATAAAGGCTAAAGCTAAGCACCATATAACCCAATTGAGACATTGATTAGAATAAGCTAAACCCACTTAATCATGTATGTTTGTAAGAGCTAAAGTAGCTTATAATTAGGGGTGTACAAATGAAACCGATAAATCGCACAAATCTGATAATACGAGTCAAACCGAGAAAAGAAAAACCGACTATAATTTGATGTTGGAAGAAAATGCCCGGCCATGTTTTGTTTGGTTTGGTTTTAACTTTAAAAAGTCAAACCAAAACCAAATCAACCCGACATTATATGTATAAAAGTTTTAAATATATTTAATACACAAAAATATTTATTGTATTGTGGTTTATAAATATTTCTTAAGCTTTTTCATAGTTTTGTCCTTTAACGTATTAATTATTTAAGTTTGGGCTTATAATTTTTGGATGGTCCAATAAGTTTTATAGTCCATAAATTTTAGTAACTCAAATAAGTCCTAAACCAAAATCAAATCAATATTAATGCTATTAAAACATTCAATTCAATTGTACTATGCATGCAAATAGTGTTGGATATCTATTTTTTAGTTTTTTCATGATTTAGATAAAATGTATAACTTATTTTTCTTTTAGTGGTTAGTTATGTATATAATAGTACTTATTAGTCGTAATTTTATGGCTTATTAATAATATTTCTTTTATGCAATTTTATTATCTTTATTGTTGAATATTTTAGTACAATGCCATGACTCATCTTATATTTATGTTATTTTATTGAAAAATACCTTATATAATTCTGTCTTACTAGGATTAAAGAAATATTTGGAGCACAAATTTATCGTTTTGTGCTATGAAGACTTTATGAATAAACAACCCAAACAAGCCCGAAAACCCGAAAAATCAAGATTAAAAAACTCGACTTTTATTATTTTGATTATACAGATTTAATAACTCGATACAATTGATTTAATTTAATAACTAAAAAATCTGAATCAACCTGATTTATGTACTCCTCTACACATAATATATAATACTATTATTATTCCGACAACGGAGGTCAAATATACTATGTAAATTATGGGTTAAGTCTATCGTGTTGCAATAGGAGTGAAGAACCGAAACAAATACTAGTATTATTAAATTTTAGCTAGGTTGGTAATTTCCACTATCTATCCAAGGTTGAGTCCTAGGATTTGACAGCAGATTTAATTAAAAGCCACCTATAGATATGCTTTACGCTCAACGATTCAGGATTATACTTTTATCCTTTATATTACTGTGATTGCTGGCACAAAGTTGCTGAGACTTAATATTTCGCAGATGCCATTATTACATCTTTTTTGAATGCACAAGTTATTCTTTTTTATTAATATTATCAACTAATCAGAATGTCTAACAGACCTTCCTTTGTGGCTAAGGGACTATTTTGTACGTCATGCTATTTACAATTTTAAAATTAAAAAAATAATTTTTTTTTAATTTTTTATGTGTAAAAATAAATCTCTTGTATGTAAAAAAAAATAAAAAAAAAATAAAAAGGCATGGTCATAAATATAAAAACAATTTGTAAAGAACCACAAAACCAACTGGTCGAAGATTTCATCTCTAGTGTAAATGTCATATCAACTACGGCTAGAAAGTATAAGCTTAGTTTACTTTAAGTTCAAAAATGAAAAAGGTGTAGCAAAGTCATACAAAGCACGCATGCACTATCCAATTCCAACCCCATTATAGTAAGAAAGTTGCTTTGACTGTAAGTACAAAATATACAATTCAATGTAAAAATTTAACATGTGCTAAATTTTTTGTGTGGGTAGGATTTAAAGGCCGCTATGTTTGGTTTAGGCAAAATTGGCTAGAGATTATAAAAGAAAAGTGAAGTTGCTAAAAGTGAAAGAGACATTAGTTATCACTAAAACTAGCATCTAATTGGATTGTGCTGTGCTGTACTTTCACAACTCCAGTAAACGTGTATTAGTACCTAAATTGTCAACTAATTTTCTACTATTAAAACCAAATGTAAAATCCAATCATGCTTTCTTAATTTGACTTGTAACTACTGTCAATTTTTTGTTTTTTGAGAAAATGGAAACATTAAATTAATACTAAACCGATTCCACCGTATTACAATTCATAGTGTTGTCACTTGCGATATTCAGATTACCTAGACTTGCTAGCATATTACATGCACTATTAGATAAGTGCTTAACAAAAACACCACCATAAAGTTGTTGGGAATAAATCCCACATAAATAATATTTATGGTAATAAAAGCGGAATAATAACGTACCACCGTGATACGATAATTAACAAGAATAAAAGAGTGACAACGACACCAAGATTTTTATGTGGAAAACCCTTTTGAATAAGCGAAAACTATGGCCCGAGACGAGCAACTGATATTATTATAGCAAGGAATTTTACACTTTGTAGGTCCGAGTAAAATACTCCAAAGACCACTACAACACTCAAAAGAAATAACTATCTTTTAATATTCCCATCTTACTGCAATATCGGTCACCCTCTATTTTTTTCACAGACTATTTTTTTATACCCTGTCTGTAAAACCTCACTCTTTCTTTCTCTTGTTGTTGGTGTGTAGAGAAGAGAGCTGAAGCTCTCCTGTTATAAGCGGAGCCTCACTCTCTCACGCCTACTATATTTGACATTTTCCTCTCACGCCTACTATATTTGACATTTTCCTCTCACGCCTACTATTTTTCTTCCTTTTTTGGGATGGACCCTTTCCTCCTTTTTATCTTCATTTCATTGATGGGGATGGACCCCTTTCCTCCTTTTTTTTCTTTGTTTTTTTATGGGGATGGACCCCACAAATCTCCCCCTCCAGACCCATTCACCTGAAGGAGGTAACACCGAACTTCTAGCTTGAGTGCATGCCGACAAGTTCTTTTCACAATTTGAACTTGTCTCTTGGTACCACCTGGTCAGTGTATCTGCGGGATTCTCACTTGTTGAAATCTTCAAGACTTTTAGAGATTTATTCTCTACCATTTCTCAAATCCAGTGATATCTCATGTTGGTGTGTTTGGTCCTTGCATGGTACATGGAGTTCTTGCTAAGGTCTATTGTATTTTGACTGTCACAATAGATGACATACTCCTTCTAATGCAATCCAAGCTCTTGAAGGAATCGTTTCAACCATATCATCTCCATGCCAGCTTCAGTAGCGGCAATATACTCCGCTTCAGTTGTAGAGAGTGTGACACACTTCTGCAACATCGACTGCCATGATATAGCTCCCCCTGAAAATGTAAACAAATATCCAGTAGTGAATTTTCTGTTATCAATGTCACCTGCCATATCAGCATTTGTATAGCCCTTCAAGATTGGATCAGATCCTCCAAAGAAAAAATAATCTCCCGTAGTACCTCTCGGGTACCTAAGTATCCACTTGACTGCTTCCCATTGTTCTCTTCCAGGATTTTCAAAAACCCTGTTGACAACACCAACTGCATGAGAAATATTAGGTTTAGTGCATACCGTTGAATATATAAAACTTTCGACGACATAGGAATAAGGAACTTTGGTCATGCTTTCCTTTTCCTCTATTATTGTAGGACATATATTCTTGCTTAACTTCAGATGACTAGCAAGAGGTGTGCTGACTGCCTTAGCATTCTTCATGTTTAAGCGTTCCAGTACACGTTCAATGTACTTTTCTTGAGACAGCCACAACTTTCTACTTGTTCGCTCTCGAACTATCTTCATACCCACAATTTGTTGTGGTGGGCCCAAGTCCTTCATATCAAATGACTTGGACAAATATCCCTTCAACTTTGCGATCAACTCCTTGTCTTTTCCTACAATTAACATGCCATCCTCAAACAACAAAAAAATAATAAAATTATTGTCAGAAAATCTTTTGAAATCTACACATGGATCAAAATATGTCTTTATGTAACTTTGACTTTTCATGAATGAGTCAAACTTCTTGTGCCACTGCTTTGGTTCTTGCTTCAACCCATAAAGACTCTTATTCAGTTTGCACACCATGTGTTTTTTTCTAGCTACTTCAAATCCTTCTGAATGCTTCATATAAATCTCTTTTTCCAAATCTCCGTGAAGAAATGCAGTTTTCACGTCTAACTGTTGCACTTCAAGATCTAGGATAGCTGTTAAGATAAAGATTGTTCGAATAGAAGTCTTTTGATAACATGTGAGAAAATTTTGTCAAAATCAATACCTTTCTTCTGCTTGAAGCCTTTTACCACCAATCGAGCTTTGTACCTGACCAACTTGCCATTTCTTGAAGTGCAACAGTTAGATTTGAGTGGTCTTTTACCCTTTGGAAGTTCAACCCACTTGTACATGCCTTTTTTCTGTAGAGATTCCATCTCGTCTTGCATGGCTTTCATCCACAGGTTCTTTTCTGTATGGGACAACACCTTCTTAAAATTTTCTGGATCCCCTTCATCACTGATGAGTACATACTCTGTTGAAGGGTACCTACATGACTCTACCCTTGGTCTCTCTGATCTCTTTAGAGGTTGAAGTTGCTTTTTATCCTGAGTGGGGTGCTCCACTTGCTCGACACCATCATCAAGTTTCTCCCCCTGCTCAATAACCTCACCAGGTTGCTCCCCCTGCTTGGCAACCTCGTCGGTCGTACTTTCTTCACTTGTGGGATAGTTAGAAGAATAGGAAATGGTAACAGGGTTAGGGATTATACCATTCTTGTCTTCTCTGATTGATCATCTACGACTCCAACTTCACTTTCTCGAAAGATTACATCTCTGCTTCTAATGACTTTATTCTTTATAGGATCCCACAATCTGTACCTAAACTCTTCATCTCCATATCCGATGAATATGCACAGAACATATTTATCATCCAGCTTTGTTCTCTGCTCCTTTGGTACATATGCAAAAGCTATTCAACCGAACACCTTCAGATACAAGTAGGATACCTCTTTGTTGGTTCAAACTCTCTCTGGGATGTCAAACACCAACGGAACTTATGGACTCCTATTGATCAGGTAACAGGCTGTCTGAACTACTTCTCCCCGGAATGACATAGGCAGTTTAGCCATTTTGAGCATGCTTCTCACCTTCTCCACAATGGTGCGGTTCATTCTTTCGGCTACGCCGTTGTGTTGTGGAGTTCCAGGAACTATTTTTTCATGTCTGATCCCATGGATCGAACATTACTCTTCAAATTCCTTTGAAGTGTACTCACCTCCATTGTCACTTCGGAGACGCTTTAGCTTTTGGCCTATCTCTATTTCCACCAGATCATGAATTTTCTAGAAAACTTGTAACACCAGATCTTTGATTTTCAAAATATAAACCCATAATTTTCGTGAAGCATCATTAATAAAAGTAACAAAATATTAATGCCCATCGTATCAATTTCCATTAGACCACAAACATCACAATATACCAAGTCAAGTATATTTCATTTTCTTTCGGATGATGTCTGAAATGAGACTCTATGTTTCTTACCAAATAAACAGTAGTCACAAGGTTTTACTATTGTACCTTTTTCATTAGAAAATGAGTGATTTCTTGTCAAGAATATGCAATCCCTTCTCGCTCATATGACCCATTCTTTTGTGCCACAAATCTGACTGGTGTTCCGCGTTAAATTCACCTTGGCATATTTCTGCATGTGTCCTGTACAACGTGACACGAGTAACTCCCTTTTCAATCACCAATGATCCATTGGTGAGTCTCCATTTTTTATTTTGAAAATAGTTCTCGTATCCATCTCGGTCTAAAGCAATTCCCGAGATCAAATTCATCCGCAAATCAGGTACATGTCGCACGTCCTTTAGGTCCAATGTGTATCCGACATTTGTTTTGATATAAATGCCACCGATCCCCGCAATCTTTGAGTAATTCATGTTAGCCATTCTCATAGTTACAAAATCACCTGCTATATATCTGCAAAAAAATTCTCTTACCGTTATGGCATGGTAAGATGATGTTGTATTAACCTCCCATTCCGACTCTGGACCTGATAAGTGCATGCATTCCTCTTCCTCATTTGTAAAGAGGACAACATTATCATTGTTTTGCACTATGGCGGTTATGGTGTCGTCATTCTTCTGGCCAGTGCTTTCACCTTTGCCCTTCCTTAGATTTGGGCAATCTCTTTTGAAGTGACATAGTTGATCACAATTGTAGCAATTTCTGGCTTTTGATTTGGATAAGTTCTTAGACTTCCCACAAGCTCTAGATCTACCATAATTTCTCGAACTCCTTTGAAAACTCCTGCCTCTTCCTTCTATGATGAGAGCATGTCCTTGATTTTCAGGCTTCTTTCTCATCTTCTCATTGAAGAGAAGAGCCAATGTGACATCTTTCAACTCAATGGTAGTCTTACTGTGCAGGATGATTGTTGCCAACTTATCGTATGAAGATGACAACGAGTTCAATAGTAAGATGGATTTATCTTCTTCCTCGATTTTCACTCCGAGATTGGCGAGTTGTGTGATTAGTCTGCCAAACATATTTAAATGTGACAAATAATTAGTACCTTTACCCATGTGCAGGGCGTATAACTGCTTATTCAGGTATAATTTATTCGTCAGCGTTTTGGACATGTATAGGCTTTTCAACCTTGTCCAAATGCCACATGTGGTTTCATCTTCAATGATTTTATTTACCACGTCATCTGATAAGTGAAACCTTATTGCACTAGCAACCCTTTCATCCAAGTCAGCCCAATTCTCACCTTTCATGGTATCGGGCTTTTTGGAATCAACATCTACGTACTTTGTGTAAACCTTGCTGGATGAGCTGATCCCTCATCCTTCTTTACCATGTTAAGAAATCGCTATATTCGTTAAATTTTGCTACCTCGTACTTTACTCCGGACATTTTTATTTTTCACCGAGTATAGTACTACCGACAGAGAATAGTATTTCTGTGAACGAGCAGAACCTGTGCTCAGATACTAGTTGTTGGGTATAAATCCCCACAGAAATAATATTCACAGTAATAAAAGCAGAATAATAACATATCACCAAGATACGATAATAACAAGAATAAAAGAGTGACAACGACCCCAAGATTTTTACGTGAAAAATATTTTTGAATAAGAGAAAAAATCATGGCCCGAGACGAGCAACTGATATCACTATAACAAGAAGTTTTACACTTTTTAGGTTCAATTAAAATACTCCAAAGACCACTACAACACTCGAAAGAAATAACCCTCTTTTAATATTCCACCTTACTACATATTGCTCACTCTCTATTTTTCTCATAGACAATTTTTATACCTGTCTGTGAAACCTCACTCTTTCTTTCTCTCTTTATTGGTGTGTAGAGATGAGAGCCGAAGCTCTCCTTTTATATGCGGAGTCTCACTCTCTCACGCCTACTATTTTTCTTCCTTTTTTCTTTGTTCCATTTATTGGGATGGACCCCTTTCCTCCTTTTTTTTCTTTGTTTCACTAATAGGGATGGACCCCCCACAAGTTCATCTTTTTCGAGTGCATAGTTAACAAAAATGGTAGGCCTTGAAAAGCGAGTGATCTTGTTCAACTTGGGTTGATGGGAAGCTTCCTTTGCTAATATTTGTGTGACAGCATATCCTTGACAGAAGGTGTGCCTAATCGCCATGAGTTTTAATGGCAACATTAACAAGCTGCAGTCATAAATAAGATCGCTAAAAACTTCATTACCTTCTTTTAATAATTTAATCACCTCTGTTGAGTCTGTTTCAATCTCTAGTGGCTGTATTTGCATTTCCAAAGCAATTTGGAGGCCTTGTTTCAGCGCTAGAAATTCTTCCTGAAGTGGAGATGCCGCATATGTGCAGTTTGTAAAGCCCACAATCCATTCTCCGCTGGTGTTTCTGATGAGGCCACCTAAACCAGCTTGAAGGTTTTCCTCCTCGAAGGAACCATCCACATATAATTTATAACAGCCATTTGGTGGCTTATTCCTTTTGTTATAAATAGTACAATTCTTGGTGACACTGTAGTCAAAATCAGATAGAAACTTATATTCCAAAACATAATGAAGAACATATTCGTAGCCAGAGACAATGCCATGTCATTGTGATTGTTCCTATTCTTATTAATGCACAGACTCCATAGTATGAACAAGAATAACTCTGACCAGTTAACATGAAAACTAGATGTGTGTAAATTTAGATCTCTTACCCAACAAAGCCAGTGAGTAATGGAAGGAATATTTATGTTGGGCATCCCTAACTTAGACCAGAACGATTTAGCAATAGAACAATAGAAGAAAATAGAGTTATAGTTTATGTAGAAGCTTTTGCACACATGGAATATTGCTTCAATGTTAATACCTATGTGATGGAGATAAGATCTACATGCAAGCCTTTCATGAAAACACTGTCACAAGAAAAACTTAATTTTATTGGGGTATTTTACATTCCAAATCCATGTGAAGTCTTTGTCCGAAGAGGAGGTGCCATTAATAATCTTATAACAGGACTACATACTAAAGAGACCACTACTATTGCCAGACCAAGTAGGGATATAGCTGGATCTACTTTCCAAGGGTAGTAAAATTGTACACAAATTGTTGAAAATATTACTAGGCGGATTGAAGGATATTTTAGATAGGTCCCATCTATTATTCTTACAAAAGTCTTCTATTCTGAGAGAGATATCACTTATGGTCAAGGGACCTTCAATACAACTTCTAATGCAAGGAACATTCGGGATCCATCTGGTTATCCAAATATCCAAGTTAGAGTTGACTTCTGGTAGCCAAAGAATCTCAAAATTGCAGTAATTTCACCCTATCAAAACACTAATCCAAATAAAGGATGTATTAATTTTGGTTTTCCTAAACGCGTGGTTATTAACAAGGACCTTGACCCACGATGTGTGAGGGTAGTGTAGGAGTCGCCAAGTTAAACCAGTTAGAATAGCCAAATTTTTTGATTTGGCAGACAAAGAGGGAGAAGGAATAAAAGTTGAATATTACCACTTGACCACTGCCAACAAATAGATTATAAAATGAACAATTAGGACAAAATATTAACATTTAGGAGTGTATCATCTATCTATATATCGATGGGATGAATAATTTTCACCAAGGAAAGTGACCGAAATGCGAAAAACAATTCTTACACAAACCTTAATTAGGTAATAAAAATTGAAGGGAGAAAAAAAAATATTAGAATTTTCATAGCCAACTATGGGAGCATCTGGGACTCGTATGAGTTAGATGAAGAAGACGTTGTTTTCGGGACTCTACCTTTTGTTGGACTGAAATGGTTGAACGACACTCTTGACATGTTGTGATATTGTCCATTTTAAGTTGTTGGACTAAAATGGCCCAACAACACTCTTAACATGGTGTAATATTGTCCATTTTAGGTCAAGCCTGCATAGATTTCCCCGAAAGATCTTATAACATTAAGAGTAGGAAAAGTTACACGACACATCAAACATTTACACGATATTTATCATTCGTACCTATACCTTCAGCAAATTTACCATTAGTAGCTGCATTTGAATTTATAACAAATCCAGGAAATAAGAGATTAATTATTTTGAACTAAAACAAGATAGAAACAAGCTCGTAGCTCAATTGGTTAGAGGTCCTTGCTTAATTAGCGGAGGTCTGCTTGAGTTCGACTCTCAACAAGAGCATTTTATTTTTTTGTATTTCGCCTTAGTTGTATTCGTTGCGCGAACGAATACAATCGATACTAGTTGTATCCTTTGTATACTCTCATGTATAAATTTGATACAAGTTTTGTCATTTGTTTACATCCTTGTATTTCGTCTTGGTTATACATGTTATATTCGTTGCACAAATGAATACAATTGTGTGAACACATACAATTGATACAAGTTGTACTCCTTGCGCAAACAATTATAGTTGACACATGTTGTATTCTTTTCACATTTGAGTTCAAGTGATACAAGCTAATAACAATTCAACAGTAGCTAGGAATGGTAATTACGCAAATTATAGTTACTAGGCTCTAAACTATAGTGCTTTATAAAAATTTCTATCCATGTTGAACTAAGTTGGGAAAATGACGTTGTATAACCACTCTCAAAATAATACCCGTTATATATATATATACATACACATTCTGTATGTTATATACAAAAATTATAGAATTTATACACTTTTTCGGCTATCGAATGTAAATAGTTTCTAGCGTGGGATAAAAGTGAATACAACCCAACTAAGTTTCACATGACTCATCACCATTCATGGGCTAATGATGTTAAAAAAATGTCACCCACATGATCCGAGTAAGTATGTCACTAAAGCAGGTTGTGTATGCGTCTCCAAAGCTACGGGTAAAGGCCATAAACTAGTTTATAGATGGGCAAAAGCACTAAACCAGGCTCCCACGCCACACTCCACCATCTTTATCCTGTCAAATCATTGGCTCTAATACCAATTGTTGGGATAAAATGACTCAAAGATACTGATAAGTTATGTGTCATGTTATATTTTGATGATTTAACAAACTTAAATATTAAGAACCAGATAGGGAACCTGTTCCCCCTCAATTAGTTTTCCCCCTCAACATGTTCCCCCTTAATTATACTATTAAAAGGGAAAGGAAGTCAAGTGAGGCACACATTAAGCTTGGAAATGAACTCAAATCCACAAAATCTAGTCTGTGTGTTGAACCTGAAAGACACAGACCACTTAAACAAGATCTAGGAAGAGTCAAAAACAACCTAGAAAAATCTCTAAGTTGGACCTAGTCCTCTGATACCATTACTTCCATGTATGCTAGCAGGGGTGGGAACAGGAAGGGAGTCGGATTCCAAAAGGAAAATAATTCCCTACAATCCACATAGCAAGTATGTTACTGTCCCTGATAACTGGTTTTGCACTCACTGTGGGAACACTGGTCACTTTATAGAAAACAGTAAGGCTAGAATTCAATCTCAACAGAAAAACAAAGTGTTTTCTAAAAGTAACTACTGCTAAGGAATCCGATCACTCTGGCAAAAAACGTGTATTGCCTGCCTGGACAAAAAGAAGTTTAATTCACCATATTTCTCATTACAAGGGACCTAAACTTGTTTGGCTTCCTGAGTCTAATCCTTGATTCTCTTGCGCAGGAAGCAGTGAAAGGAAGCATCCAATAATGGTATATGGGTAGTGGCTTTTATAAGCACATGATTGGAAGCATCAATGATTTCCTTTCGCTCAAAGCCCTGCAACGAGGGAGTGTGTCCTTTGACAATGGCAAAAAGGGATACATTCTGGGAGTAGGAAGAATTGGGAAGTCACTTACTCACTCACTTGAAAATGTGTAATATGTGACGGCTTGAAATATAACCTACTGAGTGTTTCCCTAATGTGCGACAGAGGAAACAAGGTGGAATTTGTGTCAAAAATCTGCACAATCACAAATCTTGTGACTGGTGAAGTGGTCCTAGTGGCAAAAAGATACAAAAACATTTATGTTACTGATTTTGAGTCCTTGCAAAATGGGGATCTCACTTGTCTAAGTGTTGTTGATGATGATGTTGAACAATGGCACAGAAGATTGAGTCATGCAAGCTTTACTTTGCTGAACAAATTGGTCAGGAAGGACCTGATTCGTGGTCGGCCTATGTCAAGTTTCAAAGACAAGGTGTGTGATGCATGTGTAAAAGGAAAGCAAGTCAGATCTTCTTTCAAGCACAAAATAGAAGTTAGAACCTCAAGGCCACTTGATCTCCTCCATATGGATCTGTGTGGACCTATGAGGGTGCTAAGTAGAGGAGGAAAGAAATATATTTTTGTTATAGTGGATGACTATTCTAGATTCACCTGGACCTTGTTCCTCAGAACCAAGGATGAAACTTTTCCAGTGTTTGATGCTTTCGTGAAGAATATCCAAGTGAAACTGAGCCACAATGTTGTGTGTATAAGATTTGATCACAGCATAGAGTTCGATAATCCAAAATTCGACGAATTCTGTGATGAAAATGACATTAGTCATATTTTTCAGCTCCAAGAACACCTCAACAAAATGGTGTTGTAGAGAGGAATAATAGGACTCTTGAAGACATAGCAAGGACAATGTTGATTGACAGTGGCATTGCTAAAGGTTTATGAGCAAAAGCAGTTAACACAACATGTTATTTAGTGAACTTGTACATGATCATGTCCCTCTTGAACAAGACCCCGTATGAACTACTGAATGGGAGCAAACCCAAGCTAACACATTTAAGGACATTTGGTTGCAAATGTTTTGTCCTCAATAATGGTAGGAAACACTTGGAAATTTTGATGCCAAAAGTGATGAAGGAATCTTTCTGGGCTATTCATCACAAACCAAAGCCTACAATGAAAGAACTCAATGTGTTGAGGAAAGCATACATATGATCTTTGATGAATCACACCACCAATGTGGGAAAGATTGACATGATAATATTGATCAAGACGGAGAGCAGTCAACAGTTTCTGGTGATGTCATTGATATGGCAAATGGAAAAGCTGACATGATGAGTCATGTAAAGGAATCAAATGATGATGATGCAGTTGTATCTCCAGCTGATGCAGAGGAACCCAGTTCCTCATCACAACAACTGAAGCTGAGAATAGAGTCGTTGATGCTGCGCAAGGAACCCAAGATGTTGAGCTGAGAAGTGGGACTCATGTCAACAATGGGTCACATTCAGAAAAACCTTGAACCTCTCACAATGAGATTCAGGTGTCTAACTGGAAGCACAAAAGTTCACACCCTCTTCAAAATGTGATCACTCCTCTTGACTCAGGGATTCAAACTAGATCAAAATCAAAAAACTCACTTGCCTTCTCAGCTTTTCTCTCTCAAATTGAGTCCAAGAATATCAAGGAAGCATTGAAATATGCTGACTGGATTACTGCCATGCTAGATGAACTCCATCAATTTGAGAAGAAAAATGTGTGGTACTTGGTCCCTCGACCTAGTGACAAAATTGTTATATGAACCAGGTGGATATTCAAATATAAACTTGATGAGTTTGGGAACACAACAATGAATAAGGAAAGGCTAGCAGTTCAAGGCTACAATCAAGAAGAAAGGATCGACTATGATGAAACTTTAACTCCAGCTACTTGAATAAAAGCCATCAGAATTATCATTACCTTTGCATCTCATATGGAATTCAAATTGTTCCAAATGGATGTCAAAAAACATTTCTGAATGGTTTTCTAAAAGAATTAGTCTTCGTTAAGAAACCACCTAGTTTCGAATGCCATGAGCATCTTGAGCTTATTTTTAAACTTGACAAAGGTTTATATGGACTGAAGCAGGCTCCTCGTGCATGGTATGAAAGGTTGTCCAAATTTCTCCTAGAAAATGGCTTTACAAGAGGAAAAATCGAAAACACCTTATTTCTAAAGAAACAGGGGAGGAACCTGCTCATTGTGCAAGTTTAAGTTGACGACATAATCTTTGTTGCAACAAATGATTCTCTGTGTGAGGAGTTTGCAAAGCTCATGCGAAGTGAGTTTGAAATGAGCATGATGGGGGAATTAAATTTCTTCTCTGGTCTACAAGTTAAGCAAACTCTTAAGGGCACAATGATAAGTCAGCAGAAGTACGAGCTTCTAGAAAGATTTGAGATGGGAAGATAAAAAATTATTGATACTTCTATTGCCACTGCCACTTGTCTAGACCTGGATGAACCTGATTCTCCTGTGAACGAGACCATGTACAGAGGTATAATTCAGTCACTCCTGTATCTCAAGCAGGCCAGATATCGTATTCAGTGTAGGATTATGTGCTCGGTTTCAATCCAATCCAAAGGAATCTCATCCGAAAATTGCCAAGAGAATCCTGAGGTGTCTCAAAGGAAAACAGGACTTGGTTCTCTAATATCCCTTACGAGACAATTTCGACTTGATAGGGTATGCTGACGTTGATTATGCTGGTTATCTGGTGGATAGAAAAAACACTTCTGGCATTGCACACTTTCTGGGATCGTGTCTAATTTCATGTTGTACAAGGAAACAAAACTCAGTGGCTCTTTCAATTGCAGAAGCTGATTATGTGGCAGCTGCCTTTTGATGTGCTTAACTGTTGTGGATCAAGCAACAGTTAGAGGACTTTGGAGTATTTTCTGATTGTGTGCCATTACTGTGTGACAACATTAGTGCTCTCAACATGGCAAAGAACCTAGTTCAGCACAAGAAAACAAAGCACATAGATGTGCGCCATCATTTTCTCAGAGATAATATTGAAAAAGGGCTTATCTGCATGAAGTTTTGTAGCATAGAAGATCAAATTGCAGATGTCTTCACCAAAGCACTGAGCATAGTGCACTTTGAAAGAAATCGATTGGCACTAGGGTTGATGAAATCAAGCTGAGCACCTGATCCCTAAATGATTAGCTATGGAAGAAATGAACAGGTAAAACAGCTAAAAGGTGTTATCTAGCAAGCTCTAACTCATTCCTATACCGTCACAGGTAGACACGCATGACAATTACAGAGCACACAAAAAGCTAATGGTATTGCATATTGGTAAAAGGATGTGGCTCTCATTTACAAAAGTATTTGGGGAACCTGGTTCCCATGACACAGTTTAGTAGTTCCTTTGTACTCTCATGCACAACTTTTTAACGGACGAGAAAGTGCTATATCATTAAAATGTCAGTTTCTCCTTTTTTTCCTTTTTTGGAACCCAAACATCGTACCCGTTAGTAAATGACTCGTCTACCCAGAAACATTAATACACATTCCTAAGCGGACCCTCACCATCCTTAAATAAACCCAAATATGGTGCATGTTGAAAATCTTGGGGAAGGTGCTAGTCTACAGGTAGAGGGTAGGGAACTTGTGCCTGTAAAAAATTTGGCACCTGAAAGTACTACTGGGGAACTACATGGGGCACCTAATTCCTCAGTCCAAGAGGATCCCTCTACTCCGACTTGGGATGAACCCCTCCCCCCCCCTCCCC